>ARYC01007831.1:0-20512 GCA_000711775.1 Oxytricha trifallax
CAGCAGGTAATACAATTTTAGCATGCTTCTAAGCGAAGGCTATGAATATACCTGCATTAAATGCAGTTGATCTCAATACTTGTATTGAAAACTACTTGAATATAAACGTGCCTGCAAAAGCAAAGCTCATAGTAGTTGATGAGTATGCATACAAGGTGTATCCATTTAGTAATCTTATTAAGAACCAACAGTATTAGAACGAGTTTGCTAATGAATACATGGTACTTAGAGAGGCCTAAAGAAAAGACTGCAAGAATTTGCTTAAACTAAATGGTGTTATTTTAAGTTATGGTTTCATCGCATTAAGGCTAAAGAAATTTGAGATGACTCTGAGAGACTACCTATATCACAATAGATACCCTGATGATTTAAACGATACACTCTCAGATATGATTCAGGGTGTTGAGGAGTTGCATGAACTTGGATATGTTCATAGAGATTTAAAGCCTGAAAACGTTATGCTAAATCTCTGCCCTTTAGAAGTAGTGGTTATCGATTTCAATAGAGCTTTAAGATAGGAGATTGTCACTTTAGCACAGGTACTTGGTACTCAGGTTACTTCCCAATAAGAGAGAAGTGGACTAATGGTTCTGTCTAATGGGATGTTTGGGCAGTAACAGCAATATATTAGAAAGTGACATGGAATGTATGTCTTATTTGGTACAAAGCATGAAAAATAATCAATAAGTTTGGCTCAGAAACATATAAAGTAAAAAGATGTCTGCTAAGAAATTAAAAGCATAGTAGAGATGATAATCGTGAGAGCTCCTAACTATCCTCGGTAAACATTAGATGACATAATTGACCCACTTGAAAGAGCAAGGTTCAAAAGATATAATAAAGACAAGCAGATAAAATTTGTATGATTTAAGCAAACTAAAATTCATTAAATATTCATTAAATTAAGATAAAATCTGCATTTTGTCTACTAACCCCAATAAGACCCCAACTATACCCTACAAATCAAAGCACTTATAAACCTCACTAAGGGGTTTTGGGGTTTTGATTAGTAAACACAAGTGTAATGATTAAAAATTACCATAAATACTTTTATATAACTATGCATGTTATAAGGCCAGAATAAGTTGTTATTTTAGCTTTTTTCCTATCCTCAATGCATCCTGCTCTGTTTTCTTACACGTTTATCTTTAAAGTTGAAAAAACAATTAAATTTCTTGTAAAGTATTCTTGATTTTACTAACGAAAACTCACATTAAAATTTTAGACTACAAAAAATAAAAGATGACTTAGCTAGTCTTGTTTTAGTAATGTACATGCAACTTAGTATCTTATTTAATACAAATAAACCAATTCTGCTTCACTCTTATATCCATCCACTGATACTTCTGTTATTAAGCTAATTCTTTTAAATATTCTTAAACTTGTAGTGTTACCATAGACTATTTAACATTGAATTGCTATATCAGAGTGGATTAATTCAATTGGTTTCTTATCAATTTTAGCAGCTAGTCGTATTTATACTTAAAAGGATGAACTAAAATAAAATTATAATTACTAAACTGTTTGATTTATTTCAATATTCATTTGAAAAGATGAAAATATAGATTTTGGATTCTAAGAAGTACAATGAATTTATCTTGTTATTTAAAAGTAATAAATTATTGATATTATTTGGAAAAACCTCCTATTTTGATTGAGTTTATACTTTACTTTTGTGTCTTTATTTTAATCACTCATTTTTCATTAAAATATATATTAATTTTTAGTCTAATAATTATCATTCTATATAATTATTGCTTTGACATACCTATAACAACCTTATTTAACTTGTGTTTATAAAGTTACAATAACTGTATTAATGAATGTGATATTTAATATTAAGTAATTTTTTTTACAATATATTAAGATAGTTTATATGTTGCTTTAAATTTATATTGGTGCAATTAAAAAGAGCCATAAATTATATAAGGAAATTAATTAATTTAATTAAAAGCTTATTATAATAATAATAATAATAATAATAATAATTATATTACCGCATCTGGGTTAGGAGGCTCCCCGTATATGATATACGTAAATATATGTATATATTAATATCAAAACTTTTTTAGTTATACCAAATCATTTAATATGTTCAATCTCTCTGGTTGTCATATTTAGTTTGATTTTAATTAATTCAAACCTAACAACTACTAATTTTTCCAATTTTTCTCCAATTTTTATCTTTTGTAGCTTTTTCTGTCCAAGTTTGACTCTCTCTCTCTTTGAAGAATTTTCGAATTTACTTTATTGTTTGCGCATCTGTAAAGTTGTGAAAATTTACCTCTTTTATATAAACAGAGAACTTTATGTGATTTAGTTGAGTTCATTATGAGTTTTGTTTAGTTAGAGAAACAGATGTGAATGTATACTCTAAACAGTCCCTGGAGTTAAACTTGTCATTGATTTTAAGATATTACATTTTTATGACTAATTAATTTATTTTTTAGATTTTTAGTATTAACAGCCAATTAAGATTGGATCCTAATTAAAAAATTAATTTGTCAATTTTCTTACTATTCTTTTCATTATTTTATTTAACTGATTTTATTAATGAATAGCAATAGCAAAGTATCAGAAAATATTTTTATATCACTAATTTAGTATGTCAATGGGGTTAAGGGATTCAGTGGTCTCAGGGTTTTTTTTTATGTATCTTTTTATTTTTTATCTCAATTAGTGGTGCTTATTATCTTCCTTTTATTATATTAATTGTTAATGCTGCTATTGCACTTAAAGTCCCATTATATTTTATTTTACTCTTACATTTCTCACAGTATTATTTTAACTTTAATTAATGATATGAAGAGGTAGAAACCTAGTTTATTAAAAAGAGGGGCATATCTTTGTTAGTCTTGATGAATTGACATTCCTAGCACTCTGATTATATATGATTGTGAGGAAATTTAAGTAAATTAGCACCATTTTTTGTCTGTCAATTATTTTTGTTTTAATATCGATTAATTTAGAGTCTGGCAATCTTAATTTTATTAAGGATCACTTCTTAATAAATGGTAAGTTTAGTTTGCCAATTAAATATCATTGTGCTTATTTTAAAATTTACTAAAGTGTAGTTTGAGAACTCTCATTAAAGAAGTTTTTTTCTTCTATATCTTTAATTATTTTAAGGGGTCCAAACTGGTAAGACCGAAGGTGCTTCTGGATGTGCTTCGCGAGATTTCATAGAAAGGGGACTTAAAAGACTTTTAAGATATTGATGATAAGGAAGATGAAAATGAGGAGGAAGGTGAAACGCATTTTTATGCATTTCAAATTTTGATTATAATTATAAATATTCTAATAATATTAATATAATTTGTACAATCATAAATTTTTTAATTATTTATCATTAATAAGAGAAATTAAATATTATAAATAGTCAAGAGTCTACGATGATTCTTAATAATTTATTTTAAATATATATATATATTAAAGTATAATTTAATTGGTTTATTTTTTATAACTGCATATTCTTACTTAAGAACTGTACGATTTATTTTTTTCATATTATAAAGTTAGTTACTTCTTGTCTTTAATGATATTCATTGTAGAGCTCGACAAAGATTATCAAATAAATATTATGTATAAATTTATCTCTTTAAATGAAACAAAAATAGGTAAAGTAATTGATGTTTTGAAAGGAATGTTACATATTAAGAATCTTTTGAGCGTGCTTATGTTTCATTTTTCAAAATTAATTATAAAATTCTTAAATTAAAAAAAAGCTCGTTTTGTATTTAAATACATATTATTTGTAGTATAATACAAATAAAATCTTTGAAAAATATAAATTATGAATTAACTGAACTTTGGTTTTGAAAACTTAGTTTATTAATAGACATAGTCATGAATTAATAAATATAAGCAACTTAAGAACAAAATCTTTTTATAATTCTATAATAGAAAATTAACAATCTTTTAAAATAAAATGAAATTGAATTAAAAATGACATTTTTAATTTTAAAAAAAATATAGTGATACTGGTGGAACTGCTTTTTATTAAATAATAATTTAAGTCTCAAAATAATATCTTAAATTTATAATTTACAAACACTAATTAAAAAGAGTGATGATGGAGCAAAACAAAACTTTGTTGCACAAATAAAAATTGATAGATAATTAGAGTGATGATGATTTGATTTATGGTGAATGGAAGAATAGAAATTTTCTTACTAAGAATTATATTTTCTATTGTTACTGTATCATTTTTATCATTTTTCATTTATTATTAAATTAAAATCACTTTGATTATAAAATTCGTTTTTATAACAAATTTAATGTAATAAACAAGGAAAATATCCTTAATTAAGATATAAAACATTTTCAAAAATAAATAAATAAAAGTTAAATCGATAATTTTGTAATATTTTTTCTGTTTCAAGATAAAAAATAAAAATTAAGACATATTAAAAAGACTTAGATTTATAAATTCTAGTATTAATTATAATAAATAAATATGCATTTAATTTAATTCATTCAGGAAAATTTATTTTAATAATTGTGTTATGGAATCACCATTTAGGATTATTTTTTTTCTTATATAGAAAAAATAGTATAAGTAAATATAATAATTATTTAATAACGCATAAAAAAAGTAAGAAAAATATTTTCGATTTTTAATCGATTTTTTGTCCATTAAGCAGTACTTTAAAGTCAACTCGACATCAATTACGAAAAAATTAATGAGCATTTTTATAAATTTTCATATTTTTCTAATAATTTTTATCGCAAAGATTTGCAAGTACCCATTTAAAAGCCCATCAAAGATTAAATTTACCATACAATATCTTTTACTTTGATTATTATTTAATATCGTGAATTTTTTTTAATTATTTTTTTCATCTGTGCATATGTATTAAATAGTTATGATTATATCAATATAAACTTATTTGAAAACACACATTAAATTCATCATGTTTGTTTTTAGTTAATAATTTTTTAACCATGTTATTTTTATTATTTATATTTTGCTAATTCTTAGGTTCCTTCTTATAAACTTAGTCCTTGTCAGACAAACATTAATTTCAAGTTATTAAAACTGATCTTTATATATATTTTTTTTCTTTAATTTTTTTATATTTATAAATTTCGTGTAATGTGACTGTGCTAAGAATTTAAATAGGTTGAATTAAAGTTTTTTTTCATCATCAGTATTATTTACAAGAATTTTTCTTTAGTATTGCTAGATATTGATATAAAAATTTTAATTGGAATAAACTTCATAAATAAGGTGCTTTAATTATACATATTATTATATCCAAATATAGTTGTCATATTAAATATGCATATTACAGTCTTGTTCTTAGAAAATATTAACTTGCATTGCAGATAAGAAAAAAAGGTGCGACTATTTTATTATTATTAAAGTTTTTTCTTGCCATCATTAACTTAAAATGCTTTGCTTCCTCAATACTCGAAAAAGTTAACGCATAAAATTAATGAAATAATATAGTAAATTTCAAAGTAATATATAAAGCAAATTACTATAATGTTTATTTAAAGAGAATTTCAGTAAAGATAATTAAAGATTGTGAAAATCTTTTATTTTAATTAGTAATTATAATTAAAGATGATTTGCATAGTTTTTTATGATGAATTTAACTACAATTAATAAGTTTAGTGCTTTGATAATTTATTAAACCAATTTAGAGCAACAGTTACCATTATCAAATTATCAATAAACATAGTAACATCATTTTTGCTGGGTTGCTTTGAATTAATTAAATGTTTAATTAGTAGTAGAAGTAAATAATTCATTTAGGTAAGGGTGGAAGTGAAATATAAATAACATTAAAGTGTAAATTATTAATTAATTTATTTTGTAATTGCTTTCAAAAGATGGATAAGACTGTGAATAAAAATTCAAACAGTTTAAAAGCATCAATATCGCTTAATTGCCATTGAGTTACTTAAGGAAATGCTTCTTCTGTTCATTGTTAGTTTAGTACATATTTAGGCTAATCTACTGAGACACCTGGTCAAAGCCAGGTCGTTTTTGAGACGCCTCCTAACCACCTGTTTACTACCTTGATGAAGGATAACCTATTGATCATTAGCGGTAGATAAACCGTTGCCTGGTCTGGGCTCAAATCAAATGTCCTCCTGTGTTGGAGAGGCTGCCACCCACCTTTTGACTTGCCTCTCACATTAATTAAAATTGAATAAAATACAAACTTTTTATATTTTTTATACACCACATTTGTTTAAATTTAGCTAGATTTAAACTTTGATTAATTTAGGATATTTAGGAATTTTATTTTAATACAAACATTAAAGATATAATAAACTAAAAATGTTTTATAATTTCTAATTGAGGCTATATATTAAAATTTAATTTTAGACTTATTTTATTAAAAATAAACATTAATTCGTAAATCATAAAATCAAAAATGGTCTGTAATGAAAATATATTTGAATTTTTTATTGATTGGACTTCTTTATATTATTATAATTATAAAATAAAACATTGTATTGATATAATTGTTTTAAGCTACTTTATCAAAAGTTATATAGTGAAATGAGATAAAATATGTAATTAATCTAACTAATTTTATTGAAGAATATATATAAAATCTGTTTTTTACTTGGATAAGTTATAAATAAATGTTGAAGGTATTCTTCATTAATAATAAAACAAAAGATTTCCCAAGAAAGTAATAAAAAATGTCTGGTAATTTTAGCTTTTTTTTAATTTACATAACACTTTTCTTTTTCATTTTAAACATTTGGTATCAACGCTTAATTTGTTAAAAAATAAAACATGCTATTTAATATTTTTACATGCAAGCTCCACATAAATTAACTTAGATATGTTAAGCTGCAGATTTTATTATTCACCCTTAAGATTACTTTATTTATTTATAATAATCGAAATCATATTGTGTTTTTTATTATTCCAATATTAGATTTGAATATTAATTTTTAATTAGAAATTGATTTATTATACTTGAAAAATGGCATACGTTATGTGAAATTATTTGAAAATTAGACATCAGACTTTAGATACTATCTCTATCAAACAGTTATCAGAAATACTCAGACAATAACAACATTTTCTACTACTACAACTCCAATTCCTACTACAACTACTCCATCACCTACTACTACTACCTACAGCTAAAAATTTTAAAACATAAATGATCAGAAAATTCTTAACTGCCACGAAGTTGGAGGTGTTCTAGTTTGAACTAGAAATCAAAATTCCTAGGAGATTCTGTGTCAGCAATATTAACCTTATTTGACAGACAGAAGTATCCCCAACTATTTACTCTCATTTTGTAAAATAATATAATAAATTTTTCCCCCTAAATATTATGATAAAAGCATTTACTTTTGTTATTAATAGTATTTACAAGATTGATAGAAATGATAAAGTAGTTTTTTTATCATTAGGACTATTTAAACTTCGAAAAATTTTTTGAAGAAAGAGTAAAGATATGCTAACTAACATTGAAATTTGATGAATATTTAAAATAATTATTCTAGATAATTATATATATGAACTTTCTTATATTAGTCTTTATTGTTCCAGTTATTTTTCTTTAAAATATAATTCTTTGAAATATATTAAATTTAAGTAAGATAGTTAAGATCCACATAGATTTTAATATAATTAATTTTGCAATAAATACATGAAACTAATTTATTTGGATAATCCTTTGTAAATACTTTATATTGGTTAATTTTTAATTAAGCAAATTTTAATTACTATTTTATAGATGGCGAAATCAATATATAAATTATAATTAATATTCCTTAATTTTTTATGAAACCAAATGAATTAAATTTGTAAATCCTTTAACCAGTAATATATAAATATAATACATTGTGATTTAAATATTTTAATTATATTCGCAAGATATAAATATCTATATTTAAAGTAACTATTTACTGTTAGAAATTATTGGATTATTCTAGTGCATTTTATATTTAGATTTGAAGCATCAATGAATTAATTGGAAGAAGATAAGTTTCATTAAAATTAGTAAAAATTAGGAATCTTACCTAATTTTTTTCAAGTAAAAATGTTCACAAATATTAAGGTAATCACTTAAACAATAGAATAGGAGAAAAGTGATAGAAATTTATTAGTTTTATTTAAAATTAGATATATATTAATACTAGACTTAAGCTACAAAGAGTATCATAAGAAAAAAGATTCCTTGATTTGAATTTATACATACCTACATCTTTTATAGACTCTATCCAGTTTAATGAGGGATAAACACTTCTGCATTTCACTCATAGACTGAATAGCTAAGTTCGAGATTATATAACTTTTTTATATCATTTATATGTCTCTTGAAATAAGGTTACAACATATATTGGCTGCCCTTGAATACCTAAAACGCCATAAAATTTCTTTATAAGAGGAATTTCCGAAGATATCAGTAGACAACTTTGCCAGCACATTTATTAAATCTATAATTATATCAAAGAAGACTCGCAGTGATTAAACATTTAAAATTATGTTCCAAAAACAATTTAAATAATATATAGATGCACAAAACAATTCTAAGCCAAATTAATCCTACTCATTATTTATTTATTTATATTTATTTTCTATTATAACTATTATTCCAGAAAAAAATATTATAGTTATTGTAGTATTCTTAGTGTTCATTTTTTTATTGGAACCAAAGATTAGTCTATGATATTTTATATTCGTTACCCTAGCCAAATAAAATTGTTATTTATTTGGACAACCTTAAAACGTTTATTTTAAACCATCATGATGATATCGAAGCAAGCTGATTGTTTAATTTCACCCCTCAAATTTATCATAAATGTGATATTAATTTTAACCTGCTACATCTTGTTTAGACTAATATGATTATTAGCAATTTCATTTTTCTCACTACTATTACTCAGAAGTTTTATTTGCAATATATAATAAAATAAACATGAAAATATTATCATATTAAATTTAGCATTACAATAAATTATTTCTTATAAATTTGGGAGCACTTAATAAAGTAATAATTTTCTACTAAGAGGGAAAGACTTAATAAAAAAAAAATATATTTTTTTACATTCATTGGCTTTAATTTCAACAAAAAAGGAATTTATTTCAGTAAAGATTTTTGCTCTTTTGTATGGCAACATGCATTTCTGGATATATGATAATTATATTTTATTTATAAAATCTTATTTAATAGTTTGATCGAATAGTGTTTGTTCAAGAATACCTTTATTACTTTTAAGTTCCATAATGATGCTAAATTTGGAATAATTCTTTTGCTTTCAAATCTTGGCGTTTAGATCGAGGACATGGATGTGACAGACAATCAGCTTCTTAAACAGAAAAATATTCAAATTAAAATATTAATAAATTGTCTCTATAACATATTATTTTAAGTGTCTCTAATATTGCTATTTATTGGCTTTCTATTTCATGACTACATTAATAAATAATATCAAAGCAGTATTTATTTTCAATTGCCAATTCATGACATTAATTTAATAATTAGATATTTCAAATTATAAATCTGAAATATATTGCTAGTAAAAAAAACATTTTGAATGCTATATAATGAAACAATTAAAATATTTTTTAAATTTCTAAGAATATTTTAATAAAATATGAAATTTTTTAATCATTTAATATAAAAATTTAATAATTATGTATTTTGAATAATTATTCAGGAAAATTCATTTCATAGGTTGATCTTACTGTCTCCTAAAATTAATTTTATAGTTCTATTAAAGCTATTGGTGGGAGGAAGATTCCTGCATAGTTTTTTATTGTGTTAAATTTAATAATTTTTCCATGATATTTTTTTGACTTATTAAAAATTAAGACGATATTGAGGTATGATAAGAAGAGTAGTGCACGAAGTTTAGAACAATTTACAGAATTGAAAACACTAGAAATTATCTAAAATACTTAAAAAATTTATAAAGCTGATCAGTTCAAGCCTAGCGTGCCTTAGAGTTTTTAGATAAAATAGCATTTAGGAATAACGAGATAGTACTGGGATGGTTCTTAAAATTCATACTTACAGATATATTGACAAATTGATGAGTAAATAAATTGTAAATATAACAATGAAATTAGTCCCGATGCAGTTGGAGAATTGTAAAGAAATTAAATTTAATAAAAAATAAAAATTTTAAAAATTGCAAGAAACTTACCTTAAAATTTTTATCATAAATGAGTGCAGGAAGCTTACTTCCCCAAGCTACTTATTCAATTATTTAATTGTTAATTTTTTTTTAAAGAGGTTAAGAGCTGTGAAATCTTTGAAAATATGTGGATTTGTAAATGTTTAAAAGAATCTAATTTTCAAAAGTTCTTTAAATTTATTTCATTTTTATTTTTAATTAAGAATTAAAATTAAAAACAATAGTTAAATAAATACATTAAAATACTCATTTATGTAAGAGCACTGTTTTTATTAATTAATAAGATAATCATAATTAAGAGAAAGGTAATGGTTACTAAGAAATTTAAGAGTATATTATGAAAATACAATAAAAGATAGATGAATTATAATAATAAACTTAAGTTTAAAAACATATAATTAGTATTTTTATTATTTTATTATACAATTTGGTTTATTTTTTCTCTAAATCTTTTATAAATAATGTGATCATTTCCTTAATACTACCAATATTTCAAAGTAATTGAGATAAATTTAAAGACAAATAAATGAATAATTAAATAACTTAATGTGTAAACTATGTATTGTTTTGCGATACATATTCATAAAAAGAGTATTAAATATTAGATAATTCAAATAGATTTGCTTGAGTTAAATAAATACAAGAAAACTGTCCATAATTATAATAAATTAATCATGACAAAAGATATTAATATTATAATAAAAAACGACATTTTAATTATATAAAAATTTTCATAGTAATTTAAATTATTGAGATTGAAATAACTCAAATATTTAAATCAAATTAAAGTTCTACTACATTGATTTTACAATAAATTTTTATGAAACTTTTGTATAGGTTTATAAATTTTAATGAAATAATATAGATTATAAATTATAAGAATTATTAAAAACTAATATTTTCAACTCTAATTATAATTTTAATCGATACTATATTTTTATTTTATTTATTATTAATTAACTAGAAATAAATGTATAAAATATTTATAATTATATTTCTATTTTATGTTATATTTGAAATTATATTTGAATTTATTATTAGAATTCAATCAACATGGGTAGAGACTCGAGTTAACCACTCCTTGAGGTAGAGTCATGTGACCACCAACATTTTCAAAATAATCTTATAAACTTCATCTCTAATAAATGTCGGGGCTAACAATTCCTCCAACTTTTATTTGAAAAAAATTGAATGAAAATGACTCTATGATTGAAGATAAGTAAGTTGATTTATACTCAATGATGTTATTTTATTAACTAGGAAATTCAGATTAAAGAGTTTTATTGTAATTGTGTTTAGTCTAATTGAATTTAGATTAATTTTATTGTGTTTAGTCTAGTTGAATTTAGATTAATTTTATTGTGTTTGAGGCATTATAATAAAAATATAGTAATTATGCTAGAATATAATTCATAGTGTATTTGCTTTTTAAAATCTAGGATATTATATATATTTTCCAATTAAAATTATTGTTGGTTCTACTTAAAATATACTGAATTTACATATGGATTTGCTAGATAATTATATCTCTCTCATCACACAAAGAGAACTTGAACATTAATTTTTATCACATAAATAACATGGGTATTTCTCAACAGTTGTTTCAAAAAAGCAGTATCCATAGTATTTCTCTTCAATTACTCTTCTTTGGAAAGATTGAAATACCACTGATTTTAATTTCTTTGTTTAAGAAAGTGTACCTATGCTTTGAAATTTTATAATGTTGTATAAGATGTACACCTAGGAATTTGATTCTGACCCTCTCTTATCCAACCATATTCTTGATGTTGGGATTCTCACAATACATATTATGTAAAATTTTATAAATCTGAACTTTAGAGACAACTTTTACGCTTCTCTCCTATGAACTTACCTCCCTCGCAATTTCATAATTCATCTTCTAATGCTTGAATGCAATCTTCAAGATGATAAAAAGCGATATAAGTTGGTGAAAAATTATATTTTCTGCGACCATATACTTATATTATAAATCATTGCCGAATATAGTAACACTATTCTAGTGATCAGTAGGTGTGACTAAATCTAACATTCAGATTGCCCATGAGAATTGAAACTTAATAGGATCAAATACGACAATTTCCAAGTACTGATTCGGGCAATTAAGATAACTTAAATATTTAAAAGCTATCTTTTTAGTAATGCTACTCAGTCGATTGTAAAAGGAAGTTATAATTATATTAGTGTGTTGTAGTTATCTGGGTTCAGCACAAGAATTACGATTAGTGCATAAATTATAATTATTATTGTTAGGGTATATTACTATAAAATTTAAACAAATAATTCTGCAAATACCGGCAACTCCAGCTGTATCATTTAAGTCACTATAAATATATATAATGTACAAGTAAAACTGAACATAATGCCATGAATATTTATAGTATTATAAATGTTATATATTTATATATATTTATTAAAATTTCAACTTAAGGTTAGTTAATAAATTACTCAAGGGATTTTATCATATTTTTTATTAATTTGTGATTTAAAATTTCTCAAAAACAATATTCTTATACATTTATAACTATTCAATCATAAATAGATTGTAGAATAATAATATAAGTAACAATTCATAAATTTATATTAAAATATAAATATGTATTCTGGAAACTAAAAAATTTCCTCGTTATTTTTAATTTAAATATATATCCACCACATATTTATATATTTATAATTATATTTATTTAAATGGTAATAATAATCCGAATAAATCCAACTCATTATTCAACTATAAAGCAGCTTAAATTTACCACCCACAACTAAGTCAAACTCAGGGGACTACTCAACCGAGACAAAAACGCAAAGAACAAGCATTTTCATATTATTTGTAAACTTCTTATTAATTACCACTGCTAATTCGATGCTATTAAAGTTGCTCAAGATGATCTATATGGATACTTTTTTTTTTATCTAAGTTGTATTTTATAAACGTTAGTAAGGTATTAAATTCAATTCTACAGTTTGGAAAATAAAATGAACTGGAATATATATATATATAGTTTTAGGGAACTTTTTCATAGTGAGACTTGAGGAAGGGAGAGGAGTTAGACAATGTTCTCAAGAAAGCATTTTAGTCAAAGAAATCAGCACAATGAGTGAAGATTATAATGAGGTAATAAAATATTGATAATTTATAAAACATAATTAAATAAACTTATTAAGATATTTACAAAGTATGAAACACCTCAGTAAATTGAAATGGGGATTCGATTAATTACAATTAATTAACTAACTCTATGAAAGATTGTATTATTTATAACTATAATAGTATACTATTAAGTTATTAATTTATTGATAATAAGTTAATTGCCTGAAATACTCTATTAGATAATTATATAATAGAGTCTCTCTAAATACACTGGAAATTGAGAATAATTCAACTACCAGGGGAATCAAATGGCTGTTAAAAATATTACAACAACACATTTCAGGAACAGAAAGTATACTGTTCACTTTGAGGACGATGAGTAAGTTAGTCAAATTAAATCATATGATCAAATATCTTTATGGCCAGAGCTATCTTAATTTATTTATGATTATCTCAAAATATATTAATTTTAAACAATTTTTGCGAATAAAAATAAAGAAAATAATAGTTATATTAAAATAGATCTTCTTTTATATAATTAGCTCACATACTTCTTTTCTTGAGTAACTAATTGAAATGGAATAAAACTAATTGAATCTATTACATTGATTTCCTAAAATACTGCTAAAGTTTGAAGCTTAAAATGAGCAGATCTTAAGAAGTTATAATTTATAGGAATAAACTAATAGTAATAATATTCAATTCTTATACTCTTATAGAGTTATTTGCAATAATTATTTTGAAACATTTCTAAAGATAAATAATTGTTGTTTGCCATAATTTTCTCGAGGTCACCATATTTCATAGTCATAGTTATTTTTTCAATATTAAATTTGCATCAAATAGAGAAACTCTTGAGCTATTTTTATTGGATTTAAGATCCATATCTTTTTATTGTAAATTCTTAATTAATAAAGTTACATTATTTATTTTCTTATTGCAAATGATTATTATCTATACAACATAGGCAATTATTATATTGTTGATTAGTTTATTTCTTTTCCAGTTTGAGGACAGCCTAGTTATTATAGTAAAAGATAAAAAAATTATCATAAAAAAGAAGGGCAATAAAACACAATAGTTTATAAAATAATAAATAGATCAAATAATTTTCAGTATGTGAAAAATAAAACTATAGAGAAATAAGTTAATGAAAAGATTGGCTAAAGACTGAACATATTGAAATTGCCATTCGTGGATTCATTGTCATTCTTAGTATCCTCAATTGTAAAAATGAATTACTTTTACTATAAGAGTTTTAAATATTAATGAAAATCTCGAAATTTATTACCACATACTGAACCAATACTTTTATAATAAAAGAGTAAATTGATTTTGAATTTGAAAGTTGTAGATTTAAAATTTAAATTTTAATTAATTAATAATTATTATAAATATTTGGTAGCTTTTCAATTATCACACTTAGTACTAATATATATACAAGGGCTTCTTTCACAAAACTAAAAACAACCAAATTTTTAAAGTGAGTATTTAAGACTTTTAATACATTAAATCATTCTTAAATTATATTCCTAACTGCTACTAATGGTGAAGCTATTTTCTCAGCCTACATAGCCATAGTGAAGAAGACTAGTTGTGTGTTCTAGGGCCAGCCCAGTGCTACGACTACCCATCATGGTGGGACTGGAGGGTGTCCAGCAGGCCACAGTGTATGGATAGAACAAAATCATCACATATAAGTACTCACCATTGATTGCCACTCTCTAGCAATACCTACAATACTTTTTACTCTATTGGCTGTTGGAAGATTAGTGTTGGCGTATTTCAAGACCCCCCTTCGTGCATTGAGTGTTAGAAGAGCATGATGTAGCATCTCCATTTGCGCTGAGACTGTTGGGTATAAACGCAGTGACTGAATGATTAGTATTGATAGAAAGTCTTATATTAGCTGCCTCCTACACATTAATCAACTTTTTTCCTCTTGACATCTGAGCCTGTTCCCATTGGTGCGAAGAAGTCGTATAAGTGCTCTGAAGTGCTAGAGTGGATAGGAACCCTATTGGTTGAGAAGCCAACGAGTGCAGCGCCCACAGTACACTACTCTTAGATTCCACTACTCCTCTATTGAGTAAAAATTGTTTTTATTACCAAGAATTAAAGAATAATCAAGTTTTTCTCTATAGTATTTATTAATATATAACTAATTAAATAATTAAAATCGCACTCCAACCCAAACGATCAAAAATTTGAGTTAGAGTGCGGAATAAATTAGAAAATAAATATAAATATATAATCACTTTTAAAAATGACATTTCGTTTATTACAAACGACATTAGGTTTTAATTAAAAAAAAATTTTAAATCATAAGAAAATAATATATTTAATATTTTAATTGATTAGTTTTGAAAATTACCTATATATTCTAATTTAATTATTGTAATTTGTAATATATTTATTTATTAATTAAAACCTAATGTCGTTTGTATTAAACGAAATGTTATTTTTAAAAGTGATTATATATTTATATTTATTTTCTAATTTATTCCGCACTCTAACTCAAATTTTTGATCGTTTGGGTTGGAGTGCGATTTTAATTATTTAATTAGTTATATATTAATAAATACTATAGAGAAAAACTTGATTATTCTTTAATTCTTGGTAATAAAAACAATTTTTACTCATTAGTAGGAGCACTCCATCTTTATTGAACTCTTTAATATAGTCGAGGAATCAGCAATAGCGTCCAACACAGCAAGATAGAGGAAAGGGCTCCGGGCAGAGAGGAAAAGGGTATTAGGCTTGAGAAATTATCAGCTTTAAGATTAATTTAATCAACATCATCGTTACCATTACCAAGTAGATGTGCCCAAAGCACACGCTCAATGCCATAGGATGTTCTTTGAAATAACGATGCTTAAATATCTCGGCCTCTGGGTAGATTTCTGAGTCGGAGATTCAATATCCACAGATCAGAAGGAGGTGAATCGCGTGGTGCCCCTGCCTTTCCCCAGTTAAGCTTTCGCCTTTTACTTCGTTTGTAATACTGAAATTCTTGAATTGAAAAAAGATAATATCAAGACCAGGTGACCTGATTTAGCTATGTGTACTCGTGATTAGGATTAAAACCACTCCCAGCAATGGTTCCTTAAGAAACTCTCGATGACAACGACAGAATGGTACTAAAAGCTATACTACAAAAGACGCAGGGATGAACAGAGTAATGAGAATGCATAGAGCAAGACATGGTAAAGATCTCTCTTCCCACTCAGAGCTAAATATGACACTGATAGAAACCCTTGTCATGGAACTCACAAGCAGAATTTTTTTCAACCCATACAGCACCTACTATTACAGAGACAAACATAGAACACTTCAAACATCACATGAACGAACGAGCAGAGGGAATATTAATATTGCAAACAGTATTACTTGTGATTACGTTGCATTTACCACTAACTATATTCATGGATTAAGCTTGCAATTGATCATGACTTATTAATCACTTTGAAGACCTAAATCTCATAAGAGTGAGTGTTATAGTTTCGAAATACACAGGTGAGTAATTTAATAATATTTTTGTTTCTAATATCCTTGAATTTTTAATTATTTTACCTTCTTCCAAATTTTCACAATCTTTTAGTTAATATAACATAATCATTTTCATAATTAATGATTGTATTAATTAACATAAAGAAATATTTACAGTAATTAATAATAATATCTTTTTTTATTTTATTTTCTTAATATTTTCTATGTATTTTATAATTTAACTTCCTAACCTTATTTTCAATGGACTAAAATAGAAATTTATATTAATCTGACATTAGTTAATTTAAGCAATAAAATAAAATGGATTAAGTCGATGGAAATATTTATTATCATTTATTATTAGACTTAATTTACATCAATTTTTATAAATATGTTCAAGTAAATTTGTATATGTTTAATTGCTCATGAAGTAACTTTTGAATTTAATTAGTTATTTCTATAAAATATTGTGCTAATTAACAAATTCAGATTGATGATATCTTTACAAAATAATTCATCATTATTTTTTTTTATGATTGAATTACAAATTTTAAAGTAAAGTATAAATAGAGAAATGAAAAATTAACCAATTTCAAATTAGTAATAGTATTTTAAAGGCACTTTTCATGGATTCCAGAATAAAATTTTGATAGTGAGAGGGCTTAAGTGTAGATTTGGTGCCTTTTACCGACCATTAGCCTGAGCGAAGGACAAAAAAAGTGTATAAATAGTGATGCATAGCACGTGTCAATAGAGTTACTTAATAGTGGGATTGTCAATTACAGTGGTAAAAAGGCAGCAAAATGTCAAGATTAATAGAATTTTTTAGTAAATTTTGCAAATACTTTAAACCCAAAATAATGAGTCTTAACCATCAACAAGTATAAAATTAATAGAAGAATGAAAGCGATGAATATACAATAACTGATGACGATGATGAGAGGAACGAATTTTAACAGATTATTTATAAGTTAATGGCAACAAGCCAGTCTTTACCGATAACTTTAATAAATGCTAAAATGAATTATGCAATAAAACAAAAGTTTTTATGATATTTACTTCAATTAAATGGTTAAGCAGAGCCGTAAATCCTATTTTTATGGAGCTAATAAGCATATTTTTTAATAATTTAAAACCATCCGTTAGTATTTTGAGCAAGAATTTAGTTTCCACTCGTAGATGTCTTCATAGTAAGAAAATTAGCTTCTAAGCTTGTGTTTGTCTGCTCTCACATGCTTCATTACCGCTGGCAACGTAGAAGCATTTTGCCCATTGTTTGTAATAGACTTATAAAAGTTTTAAAGCATTTTACGAATCAATATGGCTGCCTGGCAATTCTCTCTATGCAAAGGTGATGCCCCCAACGGAAATTAAAAAAAAATCAAATTAGTTTTTTTGTATTTATAGATATTCATACAGACTAGGCTTCAGAGGAATTTCACTCAAGAAGTTAGAGGAAAAAGATTTACTTGATTCCTGGACCATCTGAAAAATAACACCAATCTAAAACACCTCATCTTGAATTTTGACACAGTCAATGCAATATTATCTAGAACATAATATAACAATAAATTTAAGTTTTCTTTAAAGGAAAGAGCATCACCTTCTAGATTAGAGAATATTACTATGCTATGAGTAGAAGAATGGTTTGGAAAAGACAAATAATTCTAGTGTATGATGATTTATTGAAAGGTGCAAGAATTTAGAGATTCGGATAGTCATGATCAAAAGGCTACGATTTATTAAAAGTTAAGATATCTTATTATAAATTAAAACCCCATTTTAGATTCAATCTATCAAAATTGGTTTATAAACTTAATGATTTAATAAGCATATTTAAGTGTTGTAAAATTATATATATTAAGCATATTATTACAGTTTGTAACTATATTTGTAAATTTAGTTACTCGCAAACATTAAATATCAAATAATTTAGGATCAAGCATGATTAAATTATTGATAGATCCTGATAGTTTTATCAAATTTTATAAATAATTCTAAGTCCTCTTAGAAGAATGTCATTTATTCAAGTACTTAAAAACATCGTCCTCCTTTAATCTTAGATTTTTTCATAGAATTGTCAAATTTTTAACTATTTTTTATTCTTTAATCATATATGATGAGTTTTGCGTTAGATTAAATTTTAAGATTTAGTTACAAATGCAAATTAAAGATTAATATAAAATATACTATGAAGTGATCCTTAAAATTAACATGGAACCAACCTCAAAAATATAATAATTTAATATTAATCTCTCATGAAATGTTAGAAGTGTTAAGAGAAATTTATTAATAAAATTTAGAAAATTACTTGAACTGATGAGGCTTGGCTTTAAGGTGATTAAAGAATACCTTTATAAAATCATAAAGCTCGTAGAAATGATTTTTTAATGTTCAGAGAAACCTCCCTTGCTTATTAGAGAGAAAGACACTCGAAATAAGTTTAATAAACAAGATCTTGCCAGTAAGGATTCTTTAATGAAATTCAGAACAGTAAGAAAATTTATACTTCATTATTCGTCAAAGGAAATAGTGGTTCTTATAAAAATGAGGTTGTTTCATTATTTATATTTAAGGTCAAAACACATCAAAATCACTAATGATGCGTGGAATTATATAAATTGCATACAAATTCACTTAAATCTAGTCTATATTCTTTAATACAATAATCACACAAGTCTATTAGTCATTGCTTTTTTTCATTAAAGCAAAAGCAGTTATATTTTAATTAATTTCCATTATAAAATCAATGATTTTTTGGACTTTCACTCTTTTAACATCATTTTCTTTGTTAACTTATGAAAAAAATTCTCTTAATTCTAACTCATCATGAGGCAACTCAATATCTATTTTTTCCTTTAAAGCCAATTACGTTTTTGCATTAAAATTTTATTGAATAAATCAAAACCCCAAAACCCCTTAATGAGGTTTATAAGTGCTTTGATTTGTAGGGAATTTGTTAGGGGTTGGGGTTATTAATTAGATGCGAGACAAAAATAGCAAGCTTTTGGGGTCTATTTATAATGAAGATTATATAGATTTAGTGTTTAAACTGCGATATGGAGTTGATATATACAGTGAATAAATCAAACCAGTACTAAACTATAAGTCTATTGCGCTACTCATAAAGCGAAGTCCATCAACTGCTCGTTCCCACTGTCTTATAGCACAAGAATTAAAGAAATAGTAGCTAAATTCTTAGCCTAAGAGGTAGTCAAAGATTCTATAGAAGCATATTGACTATCTTATTAATGAAAAAACTTTGAAGTATTGGGCTCACTTTAGACCAACGAGCTACTATGTTTCATCGCCAGTTCCCTGAGTTGAAGATCTCTGCTTAGTCTATAGCCAAAATCTATAAACGAAATGGTATTTCTTACAAAGGTGTTAATCGTATCAAGAGAGTGATTGATTTCACTCTGACATTTTACAACAATAACCTAAATATATTTAAAATTAAATGCAGAGAGCTATTACTAATAATATTAAGTTTATACATGCTGACGAGGCTGTGTTTACCTTCAACACTTTTATCTAGAAATCTTGGTATAAGAGGCATAGTAACATAGAAGTATATGACTAGAAAGTCAAAGTATAAACAATGGAAATTCTAGGAGGTATTAGCGAGGATACTGGTTTAGAAACTTATGTTATTCATCCTCGCTCTATTAAGACAGAGCAGTATATTAAGTTCTTAGAGCAGCTGAGAGAGAAGTACCCTGAATAAGAGATTATACTGTTTGCTGATAATCTTTCTGTTCATAAGACTAAAGAAACAAGGAAGAGTTATGA
>ARYC01007833.1:0-20599 GCA_000711775.1 Oxytricha trifallax
GCGAGGTCTAAATGACCAGAATCATTATATTCGGGTGTTTTTGGGAAATATAAAATGGAAGTTGTATTTTGGCGGGGAAAGGTTAGGCCCTGGACAAATTTTTGAAAACCCAAAAATGGACAAAATGACCCCCCTATAACTTTTTAAAATGACTATATATCTCGTGTTCCAGTGTCACACTCTTGCTCAGGAGCCCAAATTTAGTGGATTTGCTTAATTCCAGGTCATCTCATGAATTTCCGTGACCATCTTTTGAGGTCCTCAAAACCCAAAAATGAAGGGCTAAGGGTAATATAAGAAAATTGCTGAAAATTGCTTATTTTGCTTATATCTTTGCGCTTTTTGATGATAAAGCAATTTCGATTTTATATTCGTGTTCAGCGAGGTCTAAATGACCAGAATCATTATATTCGGGTGTTTTTGGGAGATATTAAATGGAATTGTATTTTGCCAGGGAAAGGTTCGGCCTTGGACAAATTTTTGAAAAACCAAAAATGGACAAAATGACCCCCCTATAACTTTTGAAAATGACTATATATCTGGTGTTCCACTCTTGCTCAGGAGCCCAAATTTAGTGGATTTGCATAACTCCAGGTCATCTCGTGAATTTCCGTGACCATCTTTTGAGGTCCTCAAAAACCCAAAAATGAAGGGCTAAGGGTAATATAAGAAAATTGCTGAAAATTGCTTATTTTGCTTATATCTTTGCGCGTATTGAAGATAAAGCAATTCTGATTTTATATTCGTGTTCAGCGAGGTCTAAATGACCAGAATCATTATATTCGGGTGTTTTTGGGAAATATTAAATGGAATTGTATTTTGCCAGGGAAAGGTTCGGCCTTGGACAAATTTTTGAAAAACCCATAAATGGACAAAATCACTTACTTATTTTTAGATGATTGTTATTTAATTTAAAAATGGTCCCTCAGCAAAGTACTTAGATATGCTTATTTACTACTCTTTTTAAATATTTGTTTCATATTTTAGTGTTATAATTGCTTAACCTTGTTATTAGTACTGATATTTAACCTTTATAAACTTCTAAAAACAAACTTTTTTATTTGCCTGTTTGAAAAAAATAATCACACACAGAATCTAAGACCTCGATGGGGATCTAGTTAGTCTTGCAAGGCTTCATTTAAGGTCAATTAATAATCCACTTGATAGATGCTGCTTTTTTCAACCTTTTAAGTTGTTACTCATAGTAGTGGTAAGGCGTTTGACGATTGAAGATTAATTATCGATTATTAGTATAGTGTTTTTGCGTGTTTGTGATTCAATTTATAAAATTCCAAAATTAGTTTTAATCTCAAATAAAACTTCTTTCTTATTATAAATATACTCAATTATTTTGATATATAAACAATTCAATATTTTATAATTTATCTTTCTGAATCAAATTAAAAATTTACTATTATTTAGCATTCCTAAGAAAAATATTTTATTTAAGTTAATTCAAATTCAATTTAAAAGACTTAAAACAATTTAATTATAAATTTTCATTAACTTGTAAATTACATAAATTAAATTCTTAAAATGTCTAAAATTTAAACACCAATCCTTAAATCCTCAGACTCAATGGAATTTCAAGAGAGTCCGGGTTTCAACAATTAAGAATATTTAGAATAATAAATACACCTCTAAAAACCTCGATTATAACATAGAAAAGGCACGCATTTAGATATTTTAAATACTAGACTGTCTAAAGATAAATTAAGAAACAACGATTAGGATATTTAATCTAAGTCTTATTTAAGATAAAATTCATAAAATAATAATCATAATAGCTAAAATTTGGGATAGATCTCTTCAAATACTAAGGAAGAAAATGTTTTAATAATTGGGAGGAAAAATACCTTAAATGCAAACAATTAATAGTAATAATCAGTTTAATTTCTTAGCCCTGACGATGTGCATTATCAAAGACAGATCTCAATTCCTAATAACCCAAACAAAATTAAGTTATTTATACTTTTATAGACTTTTTATTGACTTATTCCCTCTATGATAAATCTCAAATTTAATTTAATATTCAAACAATTATTCATTCTAGAACGTTACATTTAATCAATCTTTAAATTCGAACAATCACAACATAAATAATAGCTTGGGTTTAGTATAACAGTAAACTGTATCATCGTGGTAGAGATAGTAAAGTATTCATAAGAGCAGTCTACTAAGCAGCTAGAATAGTTTGTTTTATATATATATATATTTTAGAGTAAACTACTTATTAAATTTTACACTATTATTATCCAATTGAAATGTGAATAGTTCTTAGAAACTAGTAATGGACAGGGATTTTGAGGTATTTCATAGGGATGAGATCAACCCAATTATGATTCTGAATCATGAAGATAAAAATAACTACTCCACTAAATAATCAAATTTAGTTGAATAACCTTAATCAGCTACTGCTCGTAGGTATAAAAACTCTTCTGATTTAAAGAAAGTTGACGTATAATTAATTTTTGTTGGAATTTTTTAACTGCTTTTAAAATTAGAATTATGTGAATAATTATTATTTATTTATTTTGTTATAAGTAAGAGAAGAAAGACTGTAATCATAGCTTCAAAAAGAAACCCAAGAAACATAAATTCTTAAGGCATTAATGACATAAATAAAGAATAAAATTTTCGAAGATTAAGTTTAATGAATACACTTCCATTTCAGCAATAGTCTTAACAGCAACAGCTGTAATAATAATCAGCATTCTAATCGAAAAGAGATAAGTTTTAAGAGAAAAAATCAGGCAGTAAAATATTCATAGATCCAGACTAATCTGATGACATTTTGAAAATACAAGGATTACTGAGCTTGAATAATACATCAAATAAGCAAGTGCTGGTTAATGAGGAAATCTATAGCGAAGATCTATTATAAATCTTAAGTGATGCTCAGAGAGGAAGAGAAAATGAAGCTGAAAATAACAATCAAGGAGATTAAGAGTAGTAAGATAGCAATTAAGAGCCTCCTCTTCCCAGATTTATGATTAGACACAATGGTAAATTTAGGATGCGATGGGATTTGCTAGTAATATTGCTCACTTTATATAATTGTCTGGCCATCCCCTTTAACGTTGCATTTTCAGATAGAATCGAAGATACTGTGCTTTAATAAGTCGCAGATCGTGTTATTGATGTTATCTTTGTGTTTGACTTATCATTAAAATATTCAAATTCTTTAGTTAAATTCAAAAGAATTAGCATATTGCATCTATTTATTAATACTGCTCAATTTCCGAACAACATATGTGAATACTAAGACAACTTTGGAAATTATAAGCGGGAAATAAATAGTCATAAATTATGTATTTAAAGGAAGATTTTTCATTGATGTTCTCTCAGTTATTCCATTCGAGCTTCTTATCTCAGAATAGCAAATTGAGGAGGCAGGAGGTAACAAAAAGCAATTCAAGTTATTTGGGCTTCTTAAACTTATAAGACTGTTAAGACTGGGACGTATAATAACCTATATGAAGTTTAAGTAAGGTCTGAAAGTTGGTATTAGAATAGTTTAAGTGCTCTTTTTCTTCTTTATCTTCGTACATTGGATTGGATGTATTTGGTATTTGATCATAAACATTGACTAAGTTTGGGTTCCAAATATAATAGCTGGGGAAGACCCGACAATTTTTTACAATTACTCAACTTGGTATTAATACTCAATAGTTTACTATTATTCGATTCTACTTTTAGTGGGAAGTGACATTTTGCCAACTAATGACATATAGTACATTTTTGGATCTATCATAGTGGTAATCGGTAACATTTTAATCGCCTTTCTGTTTGGAAATATGGCGACATTAATGGCTTCAATAAATAAGAAGGACAATCATCTTTAAGACTAGCTTGATAACGTTTCAAGTGTTATGAGGTCTATCAAACTTCCGAAACCTATGCTCAATTATGTGATTCATAATATTATTACCATTTATATATAATGCAGCTTGATATCATGAGATACTATCAATATATCAACGAAACGCCTGATATCATGCAGGATCTTGACAAGTTCTTCAATATGCTTTCTCCAGCACTGGAACACTAAATTCATCTCTACATTAACAAAAAACTAATAGCCCAAATAGACTTTTTTGCAGACTTTTCAGAAGTTGAGATATTTTACATTTGTACAAATTTGAAGATGCTGTTGTACTTACCTTAGGACATGGTAATAAGACAGAGTGAAGAAGCTGATAATTTGTATTTCATCAATAAAGGCTCTGCATAGGTTATTATGAACAAGTATGACTTCCTTAAATAGAAGTAAATCAGAAAGGAAGAAATGGAACTTGAACTAGAGATGTAAAATTCTAAAAAGAAGAAAGGTAGATGGAATAGGTTTAAGAAAGGCAGTAAAAATAGTAGAGACGGTGTCAGTAACAAAAGTAAGACTGAGGATTTATCAAACATCGATTAATAATCAGCATCTGAGCCAGGTTCAGCTATCGGAAATAAGAAAACTTCAAAGAGAGGATCAATTATAAGCTAAAATCATTTGGAAATTTCTACACCAAAGGAATCTAGTTTCGTCTACAATAAAGAAAGTAGTGTGAGAAATCCGAGCAGCAGATCAGATTTGAAACCTTAAAATACCCCCAATTATATGGGAAAAAGCTAAAGACTGTAAACTCCAAGTAAACAATTCCGCAGTAGCCGCCAGACTACCCCAAAAAATGTTAAGAAAAGCTTAACCACAAAGATTGATAAACTCTATTTTTAGAATGATTCTTAGAAAGACGATTAAAGTGAAATGGCTGCTCAGGACAAACTATTTTCATCGAATAAGATAATTGGAGACGAATTCATGGAAAAGCAAAGCATTAATAACAATTAAGATGATATGGATTAAAATGAAGATAAAAGTGGAATAGATGAGGATGACGATGATACCAGTAACAACAATTAGAATAGCAATAACCTCACTCAAACCCTTATACTCTCTTAGAAGTTTTTATAATTGATATAATTATTGTATGCTTCTATTCTTATTGTTTTTTATATCTGAAGCTTATTGGTGAGAATAACATTTAATTTTATTTTCAATAAATTCTATTTAGATATGTAAAAGATATATAAATGAAACCTAGAATTTCTAAATCATTTATTAATTATTGAAATAAGTGGGATTTGACTAGCAATCAGAACCTAAATAGTGAACAAAAAACACCTCAAAGCAAAAGTGGAAAATCTCATTTTAAATTAATAGCAGATTTAGGTAAGAAAATTAAGAAGAAAATGAAAAAGAAGGATTTAAATAGCTAGACCTTCGTCCAGACATTCATAACTTTTTAATATAATTTTTCCCCCATTGTTTTTATGTGATTTGGATTATAAATAATCATTATTGATTAGTTGTAAGACAGCTAAACATAGGCGATTACTTCGGGGAAATAGGGATTTTAACAAATTTAAAGCGAACTGCCTCTGTCAAAGCGGTGGACTACTGCACAGTTAGCTACTTGTCAAGACACGCTCTGCTATCGACTTAAGAGTAATATCCAACAGTTTTCAAATCGTTTAAGTCAAGGATAAGTTAATACTAGGATTTTGACTTCACTTTTAGAAGGAAAATGATCAAAAACATTATAGTTAATTGTTGCCATATAAGAATAAGGCTTTAAACTGTATTTCTGAATGTTTAAATACGAATTAAAATTAGTACTTAAAAAACATCCCTTATTTTCATTCTATAGAGGACTACCTAGCCGATGAAATTGCATACTTACTACGACCAAAACGATACGAAATTGGTACAAATATAATTAAGAGAGGAGATAACGTAGAAAATATTATGCTTTTAAAAAGTGGAGAAATTGAAGTGCTTGTGCCTAATACTATTAATGGATTGAACACCTCAACTAATGATATTGGGGTTTCTTAAAATGCAAATGATAGTGACTTGATATATTTAGATTCACTAAATGAAGGCTTTATTATTATTAATTAAGTGTGTTGTCTTTAAATAATATTAAACGTTTATATGAATGAAAATTGAATATCCTTAATTTAAAATTAATGAAAGGCTCTTGTTTTTGTATTTATTCTCCATTTTCAGAGGAAATGCACTAATTAGTAAATTTCAGAGCAACTACTACTTGTATAGTAGAGAGTATAAATATTAAAGAGTTGAAGGAACTGGAGAAAAATTTCATCCAGATCAGTGATATATTTAGGTAAACCTCTTTAAGGCAATTACTTAATAATGAATTGCATTAAATTATGATAGTAGAGATCCTATAAAATATCAAATAAATCTTCAATAATTAATATTAAGTATAGCTGCAAATAGAAATAGAGAATAATGATAAGACAGATTTGGATTTCTTTAGATATAGACCACCAAGAGACAAGCCAATGCCAGAGAATTAAAAACTAATTTTAATGCATGTATATTGAAATAGTTTTCATAAAAAGATTGGATAAATTAGAATGTGAAACTAATGATCCGAAAGAAGTTTCGAGTTTCAATTCTTTCATTTATCCGTGAGTATAAAGCAGGTAGAGCTAAGAATCTTCCAGCTATTGATTTAATTTATGATATTATTATATAAAAATACCTAATCTATTCAATTCATAGGTATTACATTTTTATCCACACCAGCTTTAGATGCATTGAGAGAATTTCAAGAAGAGAGAAGAAAGAAAAAAATGATCCACACACAAGTTTCAGAAAATCGCTAGCCAGACAAAAACATACAAAATCCAACGAATGTTAAATAAAAACATAAAATAAAGGATTTTAAGATTAATGATGCCAATAATTTTAAGCAGAGGAATAGCTAGATTGAAGTTGGTAGGCTGTCATAGAATTAATTATCAAATTTGACAAAAAACGATAAAGTTAATAATGAAAGAAATAATTAGACTATAGTTCTGAAGCACTCAAAACTTCAAAATAAGATTAAGTATTTTTATGTTATAATATGTTCGAATATGATATGATATTGATTTATAGATTAAATCAATATTATTTGTATGATTATAGGATAAAATTGATTAACTGCCATCTATCAATTAATTAAACTACTTAAAATTTATTGGGGTTTTAACTCTGACACACATAAACTAAATAATTCTAATATTAATTAACATTTGAGATCTTATAAGTTTAATGTGTTTATTGAAAATAACATTGAAGACAATCAAGATTAAATTCTTAATCATAATTATCTTATTGATAAAATATTCAAAAAATATATCTTCTATTTAAAACTGTTTATTATGTTTAAAAATTAAGACGACACTTCTAACACAATTAAACTTCCATTAAACCGCCAAAAACACTCTCTAATTTCAACAATTAGCAACGATCTCCCCACTCCCCTCTCTGCACTCAACACCAATAAATAAGACAGCATAAACTATTCATTTAGTTAATATCACGGTTATAAATTTCAAAAGTTATCACAGTAAATCAATTTTCAGGGTGCTGCTGATGGCCATAGTATTAATCATTAAGATCCTGATTAATATTCAATATAAATATATCACATAAATTAATTGCATATCATTGAGTTTTATAGTGAATTATAAATTATCAAAGCCATGGCATTAAATTCTCTGCAAATTTTCCATTTTGGGATAACCTCAATTAACAATAAAACCAAACTTTGTTTAATAAGAAGTCTGTGATTTACAATATGCCTGAGTTTATTGAGGAACCTGTAATGATCAAGAAAGTACCTCAAACTGAATTATTATCTATAGTTAATATATTTAATGAGAATTATTTGACAAATCAATGCGGAATCTTTCAGAAAAAATCCTGCGTTAAAGTGAAATAATCTACGAGATTGACCTTGCAATGGGCAGAAAATTCAAGACAATGACTGATAAAATAGACCAACTAAGCTCTAAAGTGAAGTCAGGCAACCAGCAAAGAGAGGAGGAGATACAGAAGAGAATGCAGAGACTGAATGAATACAGGGATTACATGAAGAAGAAACAGGAGAATGAAGTCAAACATGGGAATAATAAACATGCAAATGAGCAGTACTTTGCTGATCAAAGCGAAGTATACACCAGTCCTGATAAGAGGAAAAGCAAGTAAAGTAAGAGGAAATCCAAGAAAAGACGATGCAACTAAGGTGGTGATGAGAACAAGATTAATGATGATAGCTAGTCCAAGTCGCGATCAAAATCTAAGAAGAAAGACAAGTAAATAATATAATATAATTATTAATATATATAAAGTAGAATACAGATCCCTAGGATATAAATATGAAAAGCCCCAAGAAATAAGCTAAATAAATATCACCACATTCCCCGAATGACAAATCAATCAGAAAACACTCCTCACCATAGCATAAAGCTTAGTTATACATAAAAATATTCATAAATTCTCTAATTTTTTCTCTTACAAATATTTCAACATTTTTGTTAGTTGAAAGACTAAAATCAGAAAGATTATGAACAGAAACTTCCAGTTTACACTGGCTAGAACTTCAATTAAATCAGTGTGAAATACCAAGTAAACAATATAATCAAGATTAAAACTATGAAGAATGATGATGAAATCCAACTCAGAAATAGAAGTCAAAGTCCAGATAAAAATGTATAGGAAAGTGTGAGAAAATCACCATTAAATAAAGGTGAGGAGAAGATAAATTAAATGAAGGAAAACAATATCATCACATTTAAGAAGAACAACATTGATTGATTTGAAAATGATATTACTAAAAATGCCTCTGAATCTTATATAAAAATAGAAATATTAGATATTAGTTAATTGGGAGATAGTAAATAATTTAAGGATATTTCTAGTTAAATATGATTTATAAGAATTTCAAATTGATTTTAGTATATTCTAGAATATGAATTAAATTGCCATTCAAGCTAATTTATATGGGAATAAATAAGGATCTAGTAATTTTGATGAAAAAAATAAAATAATTAAATTTATATAATTTCATTTTTTTAGGATTATATGAATAATACGATAAAATTGATAAATAATTTCACTCAACCTAGTATTAAATTCACAAGTTTAGAAGAAACAAAATCATTGTGACTTTTTATTATAACAAACCTATAAGTTAATACCTAGAATATAAGTATAAATTTGATCGCAAAAATAATAATTAATTTGTATAATTGACGCATTAATATAATGGTAGACCTGTACTCTGACGTTGACTTAAAAAGCATAAAAACATCCTATAATAACAAAAATACTGAAAATACTCAGTAATAGCTTCCAGACAACTAGCAAGAGGACTATGATGACTAAGACGATTAGAATGACAATATGCCCTCTTCGAGATTGCCTTTTACTTAAAATGACTCTAGTACAGTCGCATCAAAATCAAAGAATCGTAAAAATATATAATTAATATATAACGAATTTCATGATAACATTGAAAAATTTAATTCTAAAATATGTTTGTTTTTGCTAACTGTGTTTGAGAGTAATTCTCCCCCTAGAGTGGTAAAATAAAGATAAATAATTAAAAGAATCAGATTAGATAGCCAACAGTGTTTAGTTTGAATGACTATTCCTACTTCTTATCAGAAGATGGCTTGAAAAGCATTTTACACAGTGATTATCACACCAGATTCAAAAATGTGTTGTGGACCAGTGACATCAATCAGGAATTACCAATCAAGATATAGACATATGATAGTGAAGATTACTAATGATTAATACTAATTATATACAAACAATAAGTTTGGAATAAATATATGAAGGAATAATAATTTAAATAAAATTGAGGATTACTATGGGTTTGGAACGGAGACCCCGTTGACTATTTGTCAGAATTTCTTTAAGCAAATTGATCAATTTAAAAATGAAGTATGCATGCAAATGAAGCGTAGAGTAGGAATATCATCTGCAGGTGTTATCAAATTTTGTATAAATTTCCTAAAAAATGAAAAATTTGAGATATGATTTAGTTGCCTATCATTGTTAAATATAGGCATTTAATTTAATAGGTACAGATTCAAATGCCACAACACAAGTTCAATACATCAATGTCTAATACACTTGGGATTAATTTTTCGATAAAGCTATGTTATTTGCTAAAGCTTTGCATTAACTTGGCATAAAGGAGAAATAATGCGTTAGTTTGATGGGCTACAATAGTCCAGAGCATTTTATTGCATTAATGGGAACTTACATGGCCAACTGCATCACTACTGAGATTTATAATAATAAAACATTTATATTTTAAATACGCCCCCTATTATTTATACTTAACCAACGGGCCAGAATCTTGCTATAAATAAATTGTACATTCAAAATCAAAAATCATAATATGCGACACTCTGTAAACCTACAAAGAGAAATTCCTACCATTTAAGAATGAGTATTTTTAACTTGGAATCAAATAAGTTATTATGTTTGGGGAGTTGACTGGTGAGAGGTCGCATTAAAGAAAAAGAAAAGATATAAGGCTTTATAATTGGGCTCAAGCTTTGAACATTGGGGAAAATCCACAAATAAATCACAAAATTAATTTAGAGATATCATGATGTATTTGAATATATCAAAATCTATAAAAATTTAACTTTCAATGAATATAGAGAATTAAGTCATTTTCAGAAGATTGAGAGATCAATAACCAGGTCAATGCTGCAATTTAGTGTACACAAGTGGAACGACAGGAGACTCTAAGGGAGTTATGCTCTCTCATGACAACATGACTTGGTATTGGTCGGTGCAAAATAAACTGCTAGCATTGAGAAATGTGAATGGATAAGATTATAAAACTTAAACTATTCATTAGGTTTCATATTTACCTCTTTCGCATATCACAGCTTAGATGAGTGACTTTATGAGAACTATTTGCTTTGATGATTTTATAATTTCATTTCAAGATTTCTTTGAGTTTAAAATTATTATATTTTCATTTGCTCAAATTAACCAGTTATGATGACATTTGCATAACCTGATGCCTTATTTACAGGATCACTTATTGAAACTTTAAGGGAAGCGAGACCCACAGAATTCTTAGCAGTGCCTAGAATCTATGAAAAGCTAAGAGACCTCATTAAAGATTAAATGAGAGAATCATCTCCCATGAAAAGATCCCTATTTAAATGGGCAAAAGAAAAAGGCTATTAAAATTTACTAGCAAGAAAAGAAAACGAGCCTTCCCCTTTTGGTTATAACTTATCGAAGCTAATGATTTTGAACAAAATTAAGCAGCAGCTAGGCTTCGATCGTATTGATAGATTGTACTATGGTGCTGCCCCTTTGAGCTTTAAAGTTAAAAAGTTCTTTGCCTCGCTTAACATGCCTTTAATTAACGTTTATGGACTTAGTGAATCATCGGCAGCAACTACATATACTGATGATCCAAGTTAAAGGGAATAAGGGCTTAACAAAGCTGGTAGGGCATTCCCAGGAACATAAATAAAGATATTCAATCCTGATGAGACAGGTATGGGAGAGATTTGCTTGAGAGGAAGAAACATATTTATGGGTTATCTAGATAGTTTTAATTCATATTGAAATCTTCTTTTTTAGTGAGCAGGATACTCTCGAAGTTTTTGATAGTGAAGATTTCTTTCACACTGGAGACATGGGCTTCTTAGATTAAAACGGTTCCCTTGAAATTACTGGAAGAATTAAAGAACTTATAATCACAGCTGGTGGGGAAAACGTATCTCCACTCCCTATAGAAACTCAGTTGAAAGATGCTTGCCCTCTTATTAGGCACGCTGTTATAATAGGAGATGAGAAGAAATACCTGACATGCCTCTTCACACTTAAAACCCTGTTTGATAATCAATCAGGAAAACCAACAAATATCTTGACTCCTGAGGTTCTGAGCTTCGTTCAGACACTGAATTCCAAAGCCAAAACATCAACTTAAGCGATTGAGGATTCAAATATACTCACTTTCATACAGAAATGTGTAGATCAATATTATTTTAAATTACAATTATTAATTATTAAAAAGTTGTATTTTATTCTCTTAAATAATTGATAAATGAAAATCTCAACCTAATATTAATATGATATTTCTTTTAATTGAAAAGAAATAAATACTACAATGAAAATTTTCATAAATTGTTTAAGATCAAGTTAATAACAAAGCAGTATCTCGAGTTAGCTAAATAAAGAAATGGAGAATTATTGACTAGGATTTTAGCATTGATGGCGGGGAATTGACACCAACAATGAAAATTAAGAGGAAATATATTGTCAAGAAATTCCACGATGTTATATTTAATTTTTATAGTATTTGGCTTTGCCCAATATATATTTTCAATTTTTAAAATAAGGATACTGTATAACTTACTTAAAATCTATAAGGTTATTGAGTAGCTTTATCATGAACCAAAACTCTGAGTAAAATAGAGAAAAAATAAAAATATCATGTTTTGGAATAGCTAAATAAAAATAATTTATTTCTCCTACAAATCCTTATCATTTTATATGTAAGATAGGATTATAAATACCTCATAATTTTATTTCAGATTATGAATTATGAATTATAAAATTAAAATAATAATCTGTAAATCAATCAGTCAATAGAAATCACTTAAATTTTATAAAATTATATCTATTATTTATTATTGTTCATCGTTAAATAACGAATTTATTATTGCTTTTAGGCAAACTTCTACTAAACTTTCTATTACTGCTTAATGGCAGTTACTGCTATTAATAATTATTTACAGCGTTATTGGTATTATTAGCCTATTGCTTTTAGGTATATTAAGTTTATTAGAATTATTGTTGTTAATGCTAGAGTAATTACATTTATTTTTGGTATGTGATTTGATCTAGTTTTTAAGTATTACTCATGTTTTATTACAACTGCTAGGGGTTATTGTAATCGTAAGATTGTTAAATTTAATTGGATTTTTAGAGAGATTACATTTGCTAGGATTAAGTTAAGGGGTTTTGGGGTTATGCCAGGTGAACTGAATGATTTAAACTTTGGATTTTATTATTTGATTTTCTTGGTATTTTACTCTCGGAATAAATTTAGTTGTAGTGTTGATTAGGAGAGCCAAGCTGATTTGACATGCTTTCTCTGTTAATTCTCCGTTCAAACGATATTCGACTAGAAAAGAAAAGATTACGAAATGTTATTAAATTTAAAACTTACTTGAAAGATTCATCCTTAGACGTTGGTGTTGAGCCTTATCTATAAATATACTGATTATTTACATTATTTGCGGAGGGAAGACTTCCATAAGCTTTATTCTACCTCTTCATCCCAGCTGATTTATTACTTGGCGTTCTTTAAGCACTCATAATAATGGTACTTTCATCCCCAAACTGAGACAGATCCATAATGTTAATCTAATCACTCTCTGATTCATTTTAAGAATGGATACTCCCTCTGTGATTGAGTGGCTTGTAATCTCTCACGAGAGAACTCTCTTTTAGTTTATAGAGCTTTGCTGGGTTTTATCTTGTGATTTGCGAACCTCTATTCACTGAACTGGATCTGCCACTATTTTAAGTTTGTGCCTACTATTATTAGTTATTCATGCTACTGTTGCTGTAAATATTATAAGAGCTTAGAAGTTAGGAAAGTAGTTTAAATGTGTTACTCCAAATAAGAATATATTCTAACAAATTAGTGGTAAATTTGAAAATTTTTAAAGTTAATCTCTGTTGCCATTCGTTTTAGCATTAGAATTATTCACATAATTATTCTATGTTTAAGTGCTTGTCCTCAAGCTATTTAAATCGGTGCTTAGTCTCCCAACCTAGGATGCTGAATTTTTAATATCCTCACCATACTATATGCTTGGATTATTCGAGTAAGTCTAGTATGCCACTTGCTATGTCTGTTTATTATGCGTTATTAATTATGGCTGTTGACTTTAATTAATCATGTTTAAGACTCTATTTTGATCATGAGGCAGCGAAGCCAGTCTCTTTTTCCCATTTTATATGCTATTTAAGTCCATAATTTAAGTTTAAGAGTAGTTTTACAGATTATTTTCTTGGTTTAAATCCATAAGGTGATTTTGAGATTGAGTTATCAAGCTGTTGTTTTAGGCTTAACGCAACTAATCAATATCAAAACTTTCAATAATTTGTTGTTGTGGCTTAACAATTTCTGAATTTTCATTAATCTTTGGATTTGCAATTTAATCTAAATTATTTTAAGTTAATTTCTAATTCTCTTAGTTTGAATCAATTTGATTGTTGTTTTAAGTCAGATTATTATCGTTTTATAGGGAAAAGGATTGAGATACTTTAACTGGGCTGATCAATTTGGCAAGTTAATTCTCGAAACCCCCAATTTATGGCTTACTTTGAAATGCTAATTTTTCTTAATATTTCTTTCGTTCTTAGTTTAGTTTTGGGTCGAATCTTGTCACATTTGAAGAAAGCTGATTATTATCATTGCTATTCTGAGATTACTCTTTATTGACAATAATTAATAATTCTTTATCAATTATACATATTGAGATAAAGTAATCTAGTTACTTAAAACTGATAACATAATAAAACATATTGATGTTATTTTGATCTTCATTTTACTGTCTATTTACCCTATCTTCATCATCGTCTTCCTCCTCTTCGTTGTGCACCTGATGCTCATTTATTACATCTAGCTGAAAGTTCTTAGGTCTAAATGCACTTTGGGTAACGTAAGACAGATTTGATGATGTATCAGACCACTCTCCTCAACTTTAAATATATTTATCAATGAAATGGGAAATTCTATCATAAATAATCCACGAATTTAGTAAGAAGTTAACAAAGAGCTAGACAAAACATATTTTGAAGTAGATTTATAACTTGTTTTAAAATTCTAAGTAACTTCTGAGTTAATCAATAGTAAGTTCGTGTATCCCCAGGTAAGTTGTCAAATCTTTCATAGATTCAGAGAATTTAGGAGGGAGATACTTCACTTATTCCATTGTGAATATTTTCGCATATAATTTCGTGAGAACTTTCCCAAACTTAATATCATCAAATTTTTCTAAATTAGTTTACAATAAGTCATTTTTAATTTGATGGAAATTCGTTAAAAATATATTGATATAAAACTGATTGAATACAAATAATTATGTGTTTTCAACAAAAGAGTTGCTTATTATTTTAAACAGGTAAAGAATTAGAAAATGGGTTTGTTCAAAATGGCTCTCATTATATTACTTACCACCCTTAAAAAGTTTGAAAATTCTTAGTTAGAGGAGAGTGAGAGTGTTGTAAACAGCTTTATTATAAACAGATTCCTGCTGGCGAGTGCTAAAACCACTGTAAATTGACATTAATTAAACTTATAATTATTAATTGCTTTATTCTAATATTACTGGAACTAAATTTAATTTTGTTAGGGAAGAATATAAGAAAAACATTACCTAAACTAGTATTTATTGATTAAATATTCCTGTTTCAACTATTATTGATAATATATAATTTTTATACACTCTTATTTTCTTAAATTTCTAACTATAAAAAAATAAAGATAACTAATTATCTTAAATATTAACAGGCTTAATAATATATATTATGTTAATTGGAAATAATTTTCCAATTGATTCAAATTCCTTTAATAAATTTCTAATTTGTTAAAGATAATTAATTATCCAGTAGTTTGGTTTTTAATTTCTCTAATTTAAAAGCATTTTTAGTACCGTAAAGCAATCAATTAAGATTTCTAGTAAAATTAAAATATATCGCATAATTTTTTAAATAAACAATATCCATTTTCAATAAATATTACAAATATGATCGGCAGTAGCTCTGTAATAACTGATTATTTCCGGCCAGTGAAGACTATCAGCTCTGGTATCTAATTAAAGAATGATTAAGATTTTGGAGGTGAAGAGCCAAAGCCTAATTTGAGGCAACTTTCCTCCAGGAAATACTTCTTTAAGTGTCAAAAGTATAAAAATAGCTATTCTCTTTGATAAAATATAGTTTAAACTCATAATTTAAGTGCTAACCAGGAAATGCGGTATTGATGAGCGATTTTAGAAAACAGCTTGACAATCGAAACACATTTAATGATTAAATTTCACCAAACTAGCAGAGTCAACAATCAGACTCTGAAGTTCAAATAAATACCTCAACTCTCTAGAATAAAACTTCGCAGGCCTATCTCAACTTAGGCTAACACAGCATTTTAGATTAAAAATTTTCCTCATAGTAAAAAGCTCAACATGATTTACTAGACAGCCAAATGATCATAGACGATGAGGAATATCAAAATCTGAATTAAGACGACATTGAGTATGAGAGATTTTAAGATTTATGGGATTAACAAGACATAGACTTGCAAAGCTACGAGAAAGCGAAACTTAGTTAATCTTTGAAGTCAGATTTGATAATAGGGCTTGGTGAAAACTCGAGTGAAGTAAAAATGAAGATTGACTAGAACCCCTATAACATGCTTAGCCAAGGGATCATTGGGATAGAAAGAGATTTATTAGTTTCTAAAAATGAGCTATAAATGAGAGAATAAGTTAGATTAGGCTTGATTCAAGATGTAGGATCAGCTGTAGGTATGATTAATTCTAAATATATTCTGTTTAAAGACAAGGACAGTGATAGAAAGAAACCAAGTACATGCAAAAAGGTGGTTATTAGATAGAATTGCAACTAATAAAATGCTTTTTAAGATGAAATGCTAGTTTTATTTTAACTTTTTATTGAGTTTTCAAACCGAAGACTCCAAGAGTGAGATCAGCTTCCAAAAGTCAAGTAAAATAAGTTGTTTTCAGTAAGTTCAACTTTAATTATGATTTTATTAGTTAGTTATATTAATTACAGTATTAAATTGGTGAGAAATTTCACTTAATCCTATACTTATTTATACTTGCTAACACTTATTACAATATGATTTAACACTTTTACAGGTGATATTAAAGATTTGAATAGAGGCAGAAGATCATAAGCACATACTCCAAAAATAAAATCCAGAAATACCTCAAACAGCGCATCTAAGCAATCTTAGCATAATTATTCTTAGAAACTTAGGAGTCACTCGAAACAAAAAAGTGTGAGTGATATGTCAATATACAATGAGAAATAATAGCACCATACTAAATATAACTTAAGATCAAGGGATGAAAATAAGAATGTGAATAAAAGTGTGAAATCCTCCTCAAATTTAAGTATGAACAGCAGTAGAAAAAGCATAAAAATAACTTTTAATAAGAAAATTGATAGCTCAAAAAAAGCCAAAAAGGAAGATTAGATCATTTAATTCTAGCAAAAAATTCAAAAGTAGCGTCACAGAGCTTAGAGTTAAATTAGGAATGCTTAAAGCATAATAAGTTAGGAGGGGGATAAACATTAACAAATTCCTGATTTGATATCAATGTATGAGAAAAAGTTGGCTTTGTAGCAAAACTAAAATATTATTTATTAGAGAGCTTTCCAAGAAGTGATTAATAAAAATGAAATGGTAAGAATAGTTTAAGTTGATTTAAATTTAATTCATAGTTAAGAGGAGAGTTACAGGGTTTAGAAACATAGATTAATAATCTAAGAGAAGAAAATAAGTAGCTTAAAGGATAGAATGATTAAAATGATCAAGCGATCCGTGAATTATCATAAATCTTAAAATATTTTTTTTTAATTTATATGTTTATAACTGTTCTTTTGACTGTAAACAATACAATGTTAAGCTTACTGTTATTTATAGCACTATGTACCTGATTTGAAAAGCTAAACCAATGCTATTTCTATCAAATTATATTGTATTTTTACTATTTTAGTTTAATTGATGGATGACCACTAAGCGAGAAAGACAGCAAGTGAAGAAGATGACCAAGAGATTTCGATGGAATAAAATCTCATTGCCCCAAAACCCCTGCCCACTGTTGCATCTCTACCATAAAAATAATCTACAAACATCAATAAACAGAGGCATTAGGCAGCTGAAAGAAAGAAGAAAAGCATGTCACCAGATCGTATATAAAAATCAAAACAATTAACCTCAGAGAAATTTATTGGAAAAAGAAAGTAGTCTGAGTAGATTGAGTAAAAATCATAAACTTTTCAATAAAATAAGAGATAGAAAAGGAGCAAGAGTAGAAAGTGATTTCTACAAAAAATCATAGCATTAAACCTCACAAATAAGTAGATAGATATGTATAGTAAATTAAAATAAATAAAGCTATTTTTTACATTTTGATGATAAAATTTAAACGAAAAATCAATTCTTATAGAAATACTACGATTATATCTTAATTTATTTCAATACATCATTATTCATCGAAATAATCAGTAAATATGCTCATATTCTGTCAAACTTAATGAATGAAATAAATAAAATTATTACAATAATTCAATCTATATAATTTCCAAAATCATACTAGGTTGGCTGTTCAAACTATTCCACATCAATTTCCATTTCTCTTGTAAAAGAATCTATACTTGGCCTACCAATACCTCTGATTTCATCGAAATCAGAGCGTAATTCGTCATCCTCTATTTCTCTAAATTCCATACCTTCACTGTCGTTTTCTAAGTCAATATTGAAAATATCAGTTTAGTAGGTCTTTTAACTGATTATATAATTTATCTTTGGTAGTTCTCTTTATATAAGTAAATAAATTCATAAAAAACTTTAAAACACTATATTAAATTAAATATAATAAATAGATTGTCTATTCTTATTAATTTGCTTATCGTTAAGTTTCTAGGCCTGGTTATATATCTATCATTGATGGGGAATCTACGTTTATTTTACTTTAATCATTTTCTTAAACTATTTATGTTTCTACAATAGAGGAATTACTTATCTATTTTTATACTTTTCTCTTCTTTTTCTTCTTTGGTTGCTTATTATGAATTGCTGTGGTCTACTCATCTTATAAATACTTATATTAATATATATATATATATATATATAATAAAAATACTTTTTTCATGTAAATTTTATATTCATAATTATATAGATAGATTACTGTATAAATTAAGCATAAATAAATCTTCATTTCTTAGTTTTAATCTAGATTTATTTTCTTCTTCAATTATAACAAGCATTTCATTCATGTTATTTTAAGTAGGGATTTAAAAATCTAAAAAACCGATCATTTAGGTAAATATGTGATTACATGGGGATATTAATAATAGGAAAAAATAAATTAGGTAATTTTTATTAAAGATTTTGAGAAAATTATTAGTACAAATTTTTAACACTTTTTGATAAAAAAGTTCTTTATTATAGCTTGTAAATTTTAGCCACAATTATACCTAGCCATTTAATCACTTAAAAAACTGCATAAAATATAATTAATTTATTAAAAATTAGCATTTCTTAACGTCAATAATATTGAATAATTTATGTCTTTTTGATTTGGTTAGTCGAAGGATTGTTATTAAAATAGTACAATTTTATGATAAACATGGATATTGTAAAAATTAACTATAAATATATAGACAAGTAATATCAAATTGATGACTAGAATTAAAAGTAGTTGGAGATAGTTACAAATGTCTTTTCTTAACTAAATTGGCTTTAAACCCCATTTTAATCTCGCCATTTTACAGTTTATCTTTCAAAATGCTAAATTATATGTCTTCTAATGACTATCAATTTATTTGTGGATTATTCATTATTGAATTTGATGAAATTGGGTTATTTGCAGTTTGATTGAATTATAGTATATAAGTAATAATTCAAAAATTAAGCATTTCAGAATTTCAAATATGATCTACAATGTTAAATTGTTTCAACTTCATGATTAATAATAATAATTTAAAAATAATTATGACCTGGTATCATTCATGGAGCTCTTGGTGGGTGTTAGTCCACTCATGTTAGCATTTTTCTAGATTTTACTGCTGCCAATCTAATTTTAAACTTTATTATAGAAATTATCATTTGTTTAACCTCCATCACTAAGATATTGTTTAAATATAATTAATGAAGAAACTTTTTAATTAATTATATCTATCGATAGTGCAAAGATTAATCATAATAATGCCAAATTTTTATGATAATTATTTTCAAAAGAAAATTCGAAGTTATTTTTAAAGATGATTAGATTCGAAAAAATGTTACTTTCATTAATTTATTTTACAATATTCAATAATTTAAATTTAATTCATCCAATTTACTAAACATTTTCAATATTATTGTTTTTATTTGGATTTTAATTTCAAAAGCTCAGCGATACTTAACTCATTATGCGACATACTAATACTTCCACTATTCTATTTTGGTAAATTTTTTAGCATAATACTTAGACTTCCTTGATTCTTCCCTATTCCATCTAGATTTACGATATTTTTATTATAAATATAAGAATACATTAAATTATACAAGGAATAAATTAAATAACATTATAAATTTACACTGTGTCTATGTTCACTCATATTAGTGCCGTTGAACATTTTCGCATCATTTTACAGTGAATTAAACCCATATTTATTCTGCAGTGTTTATAATCTATTTTATTAGTGATTTGTTATAGAATTTGCAGTAGTGAAGTCATTTTACTATAATTAGGGAATTTTTGTGTTATTGTGTAGATTCAATACGCTCTAGCCTTTAAAATAAAACTAATTTTAGAGTAATTTGGAGATTTTATTTACATTTATTATATTTCATATGAATAACATATAATATGGGAAAAAATAGCCTAGATAAAATAAAAATAATATCAATTTTAAAACAATATTGTTTTTTGTATAAATATTTAAACCTTCCTA
>ARYC01007834.1:0-29230 GCA_000711775.1 Oxytricha trifallax
TATACTAACTTTGTATAGGAGCTGGCACTGCAACAACAATGGTTGATTCTTAGGTGTTAGACATCATATTTATACTTAGTTTATAACTATACATTTTCTAATTTTATGCTTAATATTTTTAATTTTTGTACCAACTGAGAATAAATTCAGGTTAGTACTGGTACCAATTAGGTTTTGAACCATTTTGGAACTTTTCCATTAAAACCTCATTAGTTTAAAACTAGGTACTAATTAAGTTTTGGTACTATTAAATTGGTAGCAATTAAATTTAAACGAATTTAGTACCAGTACTAATTAAAATTTAACAAATTTAGTACTAATTTAATGGAACTAAATTGATAAAAATGGAGCTCAATCTCTGCAGTTTGTTACAGCTTCTGCAAACTTTCTCCACGTATCTTTGCAGGGTTGACCTCCTATAAGATGCCCATATTTAATATTAAGATTTTAAACTATAGGATCCAGAAGTCTATAAATTATAATTTGAAATTCATTAAGAGGAAGAGGAACAAAGAGATCTATATCGATACCTAACTTTACATGGTAAGATAACTTGACGACTATTAACATCTTAAACAGTTGGCTTATTCCTTCCAACGATGAAGGTACCAAAATTTCATTCTTGAAAGCAATACTTTGCGAGGAGAAGAAGGCTTTTAAAAATAAAGAGATTAAATTAATAGAAATTCCCAACTACTCTGAGATTTCAGTCACTAATCTTTATGAGGATGCCATGTAAGATGAGGAAAGTGGTAGTTTACCTTCCTACCAAGAAACAACTCTCTAATAAACTACCAGAGAGGAACTTTTTCTTTGGTGATCTTGGTACAATAAAAGAGGAGTAACTCAGAGAAATAATTAAAGAAGCACATAAGAAACGATATTCTATCACTCCTGAAGACTAGAAAAAGCAAGGCATTCTAATAAGCTCAGCTTGGCTAGAGGAACTTAAGAAGCATCCTTATCTTTCAAGTAAGCTTTGACATATAACTTTGTAGGAAAATCTGGCACTGCCATATATCTTATGAAAGAGCATGCAAAAGTTCACAGAGAAAGAAAATCGCAGACAATTTATGAGGTGTTCAAGAGACTTTATAAAGATTTCTAAAAACCAGATGAAATGAACATAGATGCAGGAGCTGGCACTAAGAGAAGAAATATGGGCCCAAGCAAGCGCATAAGAAGAGGAGAAGAAAGAGAAGCCAAACCCCTTTATGGGTTAGTTTAATATGTGAACTTATTCATTCATTTAAATCTAAAACTTATTTATAAACATTCATTCTTCCTTCTCTCGCACAAACTGTTGTCTTATCTATGCTTACTCTCTTGCAGCTACTCTGAATCAAGTCTACTGTATCTATAGGCAAGTCATGCATTAGGTGATATAGAAGGAGTTTCTTGTAGTGGGTCTTGATTTAACTCCAGTAGAATTCAATTCCATTAAATTAAGGGCTGTAAGGAACATTGTATACAGGAGTAATGTTTAACTCTTCATAAGCTTTTTTAGACTCCTTAGTCTTATGAACTGAGAGGTTGTCAACAAACAGGATGATCTCTGAATCATTGTATTTATCTCTTAGCTTATGTAGGAACTCTATGTACTACTCTCGCTTAATAGAGCGAGGGTGAATAACATAACTCTCTAGGCCTGAATCTTCACTTATACCAGCTAAAATAGCATGGGTGACTACCTTCACTTTTTAATCATAGACTTCTATATATTATCATACTTCTTATACCAAGACTTATTAATATATGTGTTGAAGGTAAACACAGCTTCATCATCGTGTATGAACTTGATGTTATTGTCAAGAGCCCTCTGCATTTAATCATATATATAGTTTAAATTAAACTATAAAATGGCACTGTAAAATCAATCACTCTCTTCACTCTGTTGACAGTCTTGAAAGTAATACCATTTCTTCTACAAATATTGGCTATAGTCTATGGAGAGATACGCATGTCAGGAAACTTGCGATGAAATATCACAGCTCGCTAGTCTAATGGAAAGTGTGCCCTATACTTTAAAGTCTTCGAGTCGCAGAGGTAGTCAATATGGTGCTATGAGAACTTTTATTTTCTTGAAGGATGCTTTCGAGTACCAGAATCAAAATGCTAAACAGCTAACATGCAATGATACCTAACAGTTGAGGCACTCTTGTGTAAAAGCTTTGCTATAGCTGCATAATTCAGTACTGGTTTGACTTAGTCTATATTAATACTCGTACCATACCTAAGTTTAAGAAGTAAATCTAAATATTACTCATCATAAAAAGACCCTAAATTTCGCTAATTTCTATTTCTCATTTTGAAAATTGGCCTAATTTTTCTTCTAACCCCAATAAGACCCCAACTATACCCTACAAATAAAAGCACTTATAAACCTCATTAAGGGGTTTTGGGGTTTTGATTACGTGGACACTGATCTAGTCGACTTGACTTAATCGTTAATAGATAATAAAACCTTTGCTTAAACTTTTAATTCTATAATATTATGATTATTTTTTTGAATTTATTTTCTAATGTTATATTTTAACTTATAAACAACAAAAATTATTTTGTTGATTTATAGTAATTATAGAGTGAATTTAAAATACAGATCTTTAAATCTTTAGCAATAATTTATTATTTTGGCATTTATCGTTTATAATTGGTTCGCAGCATTAATCTTACACTTCATTTTATATAAAATGTTAATTGCAATCAATTTAAATAATCATATATGTCAATTTAATTTTAATTATTATTACAATTACTTTATACAATTTAATATTTTCCTTCAAATATGAGTTATTTTTGTCAACTTTCTAATGAAGTGGTAAAACTACCTTATAAGTGAAATTATGAATATTATAAAAATTACAATGTTTAATTGAGTTAAAAATAATTAACTAAGCTTAATTAATGAATATAACATTTTCGAGTTTCATTATATTTATGTTTTATGTAGGCTTATTTAGATATTTTATAAAATAAAGGATTAATAAAAGAATTATCTAGAAAGATAAGCATATCTTAACAATTTATTGAATAGGAAAGAATAGATTAATCATTAAATTATTATAATTATAATTTTATAGCGCATATGAAAAGATTCATCATAGGAAATAATAAGAGAAGTTAAATAATTTTTTATTTATTAATTGTTAAATTTTCTTTCATTAATTTATTTTAATGTATATGCTCATATCTAATTTGAATATTGGTTTGTTATATTTTAATAATCAATTATTTAGATTTTATTTATATTTAGTGTTAGTGTAGTAGTAATTATTATCATCATCACCAGACTCTTAATTATATTAGTCATCCTCTTCATAATTAATATATTTGTTATTCTTATTTTACTTCATATGTTGTTGTTGGTTGTTTTTCTTGGTGTTTTTATTCTTAGGAGGACTGTTTTCTTCCTCATATAATTCCAAATCAATCTGATACTGCCTAGTATTGGCACTGCTCATGGGATTACTGCTGTGATTATCATTTTGGTTGTTGCTTCTATCCGTGTTTTACTTGTTGTACCTACTTTCCTTTTTTATGTTTAAGTTGTTATCTTGATATTATATATTCTGTGGATCATCTCTTGCTTTCGTTTGTTTGTTAAATAATTAGCTTTTCTTAATTGGTGATATTTTAATTTCATTCTAAGATTGTTACTGGATGCTGTCCATCATAAACCCAAATGCTTACTGCTTTTTGAATCCTACTTTTTACTTGGTGAATGTGGAATCTCTGATCAGAGAAAGTCTTTGCTAATGTGGATAATGACTGTTGTTGCTTGATGAGTGGTTGTTGTTGTTGCCTGGCTTTTAATCTGAGACACCATCACTCATCATGTTTTTGTTTCGTGAAATGGAAGAAGATGACTGCTGCCTCTACTCGCTTTGGAATCACTAAACATTTATAAAATATGCAATTGGTAAAACTATTATCATTTGTATAATTCAATTCTGCCAATGGATGATTCCTTACTCATCAGCATCCTCATACCAATGCTCTTCCTCCTTCTGTTTCTATCTTCCTGAGTATCACTCTTTTTATACTATAGCTAATTTTTTTAAGTGCTCTATTTATTGTATTTGTCATTGGTGTTCTACTTTTGATACTAATTATCATTGGCTTTTGTCTATTTATCATCATAGTCTTGTTGGTACTTGACCTTCTTATGATTGCTTTTGTTGCTCTAAGTGGTTATTTGCTTAGTGTAAGTATTGATATTAATTTGCTGCTGTGACACTGATTATGATGTAAAGTTACTCGAACTACTCTAATTCATGTGTATTTCAAACATTTCCTTCTGCTGATTACTACTCATTATCATTTCATATTGATTATCATCATTATCTCTCTGGTTGTTGTTACTCTTCTCTTTCCCAATTATGGTCTATTTTTTGTAATATTAAGGTTTATCATCTTCACTTAAGTCGTTATCAATAAGTAATTAGTTTTATTTGTAGGTGTTTTCTCGTTAGAAGATTTAGTTATTATCTTCCATTGAAGATCCTAAACTAAAGTCATGGTGTAGTTTTGAGAAATTTGTGATGCTTTTCTTCTAAATTATGGGTAAAATTAAATTAATAAGAAAATAGTACTCAACGATTATATCAATAAACCAAATTATTGATTGCTAGAAATAATCGTCATTTTCGTTCTTTTTATCAGACTATTATGAATTTCCGATTGGAGACAAAAATTTCTAATTTTATTACTGAACTAATTCTTGCTTTAACTCACTCTACTGTAAATGAATAGAGAACTTGCTCTAGTTATTCTATGCATCATCATAGTACAACTACTAATTAGATACTGGCTCAGTTTCTAAATTCTAAGTTTACTTTTGATTATCATTCTTGGTGTGTTTTAGTGATGCTTATCGTTATGCATAGAATATTTTCTCAATATCATCTACATCTTCAGTAATTTGCTTTTGATATCGTTGATTTTCTTTGCTCTTTTGTGAGCTGCTACTTGACATTAATTACTAACTTTGAGTTTAATTTAGGAAGCCAATTTGTCTTATATTTCTCGGGCTTGGAGACTTGACTACAGAATAATTTGGGATTTATTTCTCCTTTGGATTACTACCACTGCGACTTCTGCTTCTATCACCAGTACCATTATGTAATTTATTATTATAAGAGCTATGCTGATTTGAGTTTATAATCTACTGTGGTAACTGATACTGTTTCTGATTAGAATTTTTATTTTACAAACTTAATATTGTCTTGGTTTCTATATTATCCACACTATTTTCACTGTCTATTGAATCTTTGATATCCACACTATTGTCATCGCTATCTGTCTGAGTCTCTATTTAGAGTAATTGTGATTTAGATTTCATTTTCTTTAACTTTAGCATATCGTTATATTTGTTATTTGTTTAAATCAGTCTGTTCTGCTCAATTGATAATAAATTAAAATACTTTGATTTTTAGGGGAGTTAATGTGAGTATTAGGGCCTATGCTTATTATTGATTTGTATTTACTATTTTGGTGTAGAAGTAATGTTGTAATAATAATCACTATTATTGGTATTGATTTCCCTTCTAGATGGAGAAATCAAGTTCTTGCTTATTTGAGAGATAAAACTACCAGCCCCACTTAACATTTCGCCAATTAAAGTTTTCTATCCACTATTTTATGAATGAGTTGCATAGCTGATGTTTTAGTAGGTTGAATTCTGAATTAAGGGATTTTGTTAGGGAGAAACCCTAGTGCTCAGAATATTATCGACTCTTGGTTGCTAAGCTTAAGGCGTCGATTACTGTTAACTTTTGAGTTTAGTAAATTAGAGATCTAAAAATGAATCATTAAAGTAACTTGGCTTATCTTTAGGCAAAATGCGTTTAATCAGTCCTTTTATCATTTAAATTAAATAAGTTCTCTCACAAAGTAGCAATTACACCGCATCCTTCATGTTCGATGGCATATTCAGCACTCTCATGTAATTAGTCCTCTCAATAAAAGCCAAGAACTTGATGATGTAATTGTTGTCACATGCTAGTACCTCTGATCTGCCCACTTTCTTTATTCAACTTTAGATAATATTTAACTCAGCCTCATTTGGGAAGGCCTTATCAAGCATTCTACGATCATCTTTCGAGATATTTTAATCTAACATTGCCGTGTACAAATCGAATAATGTCTCTCATTAAGTAATTGGTTGTTTTATCATTCTGGCTGACGGTTTTTGTGGGCGAGCTTGAGAACTATTAGGATTCGATATGTGAGTTTGTTATTTGTTAATAATATTTTATTGTGTTTAATTGAGTGATTTGTTCATTTTTATAAATATTATTATTTTTATAATTAAATTTAAACTTATTAAGTTTTCTAGACTGACTGTAATGATAAATTTACGCTAATTTACTTAAAAATCTTTGAAACTATTGGCTAACCATTAAGTGAGAAATCTGGCAGCAAAAGTTAACAGGAATGCTATATTAGAGTTAACTGAGGATTCTCCTTACAAGTTTAACCAGTAGGCCTTGCCAAAGGACTTTAAACAATCTGATTTGAAGCCGCTTCATGAAAACTATAAAGAATTCTTCAAGAGTGCTTACGAGCATATGTTGCAATACATGTGTGAAAGCAATCACGAAGTACTTCAGTAAATGCTTGAGCCTAAATTGTACTCTGAACTCTCTGATTATCTAAAAGAGAACATTAATCTTAATGATGTTCAAATGAGGATTGAGAATAAGGACACTCAGGACTTTGAGGTATTCGTGCACAAACAGTATTTCATGTGTGGATATCATATTGATAGATCAAAAAATGAAAAGGAATATCTATTATAGTAATTTAGTTTAATATGTGATTCCATATAAACCAAACTTTGAGTATAAGGGAGACTTGGAGATATATCAAACAAAAGTACCCTTAAAATACACTTCTATGCCCTTAAACATAGTTTACGACCTTGTCTTCAAGACTAACATTTTAAAAATTAATTATATCGAAATATAACATGAAATTGAACTTATCGAGACAGAACATGACTTTGATTGACATCAGAGATCTTTCAATTCCTGAATATCACTAAGTTAGATACGAGGGTAAAATCTCAGATTTCGGAAATCATGTAGAGGGCATTCTTAGAATGAAAAGGAAATATCTCAAAATGAAGGAGTAAATCAAAAATGGAGAGCTTGATGAGGTTTAGGAATGGACCATTACTAACATTGATGGATGCATGGAGACCTTCAAAAAAGCATGAAAAATTAAACATGGATTCAAGAATATAGTGATTAAGTTTGATGATAATCTTGAAAGGATTAGTTTATGGTATAAAATTATTATTAAATTCTAAGTAATCAGTTTAAATTTAAATAAAATGAATTAACGATCAACTAATTCAAGCTATAATCATAACCTCGATTATTCACTATAATCTAATATAATAAATAATAACATTATTTTAATATAATCCTCTAGAGATAGTTCTCAACTAATGAATAAATATCATGGGAGCAAAACTTCAAGAGATATACCCTCGGTGTAACAAACCTTCTCTTAATCTTAGAATTTGAAAACTAAATAATCTACTCACATTAATAATAACAGAAACGACTAAGCAATGAAGAGTTTGAGTCAAATGAAAGTAATGATGCAAGAAATTAATTTCTAATATGTCCCAACATCAATGCAAGTGAACAACAGCAATGCCCCAAATAATTAGAGTTTAAGCAATCATAATTTATAATAGGAAATTGATAAAGTTAAATTAAATAGAATATCAAATAAAGAATTATCTTGGACGAAGATGGAGACTTCTATCACAGTAATTATATAAATACATTTTAAATGTATGAACCTGTATTTTTTAGTGCTCATTCAGCAATAAGATATATCGACGGCATGATAAGCATGAGGCTCTAGAATTGCACAAAATCAAAATATAGAATTAAAAATGATGTGCAAATTTATAAGAGGAGTAATTTGAAGAAAAAAACAAAGGTTCCAGATTTTCCTTTTTCAATATTAAGTAATATTTTATTGTTAACTATATTAATAATAATGACTATTTTCTCTTTAATCTTTATAAATCATATAAATTAAAGCATTAATACTAGAAATCATAGCTAAAAATAACAAACATCTACTCTAAGACCATCCTCATCTATAAATACATTCAATCATTAAGAGATAATAATATTCCTCATTCATAATTATATTGATTGTATTATGCTATTTATAAATGAGATAAATTAGAAAGAAAATAACAGTCACTAGGCTAATATGAGTAATGATTAGTTCAGTTCTAAAAGAAACAGTACTGATAAATCATTCTAAGACAGTCAAAAATAAGCAATCAGTAATAAAACCCCTGAGCCTTAAATGATCTCCATGCAAGTAAACTAAAATGAATGTGACTATATTTATAAAGAAATACATCTTTTAGTTTATTTATGAATCATCCAGCATTTAGCAGGTAAAGATCTAAACTTTTAAGTCTTGCGAATATCTCAACAAATAAAAGGCAATCAAACTAATTAAGTCAGAGTAGAGCATTTAATACGAGTAAAAGCAACTCAAAGTAGAATTATCACAACATAAGCATTAATAAGCAAGAACAATTACAAATTGAAAAGGATGTTGTACAAACAAGCTAAAAAGCACAGAGTTATGACTTTTCATGTTTAGATGATATTGATTTAAGCAATAATTAACCTAATTGTCAATCAATCATAAGCACTAAGCCTGAGTCATAGCTATAAAGTGAAAAAAGAATCTGCATGGAATTATAATTATTCTTTTTTAGTTGAACTGACAGAGCAGAGCTTTGACAACATTCTGTAGGATGTATCAAACATTTTACCCTCAGTTAACAGCTAGACCAACCACAATACAATCGAATCCTAGGAATCCTTCAACCCTCCAATAAACCCCAAATATCAAAATAATGTAGATATAAGTTTCTCAACCACGCAACACTCAGCTAGGAATTAACAGTAAAATAACTGCTAAAACAAAAGTAAATGGCAATCATCCAATAGTCAAAATGTTGACAAAGAAAATAATCCAAATAGATTAAATAGCTAGCAGAATTTTGAAAGTATTAAGAACGATAACTCTGTCTATGTTTTCTCAAAGATTAGTGAGAGCTAAACTGAAAATTCCATTGATATTTCAAGATAAATGAAGGATTACAGCAAATAAAGCCTTTTAATTCAATAATAAAGTTATAGAATACCAATCAAGACTTAACAATCACTACCTATTAAGAAGCAGCAGAATTATACTTAGAGAATTGAAGAGTAAAAATAGTAATAGCTAAGTTTCTAATAGTCTAAAATATATGAAATTGGGATAAGATTAAAATCAATATTAAATAAAAAATCTTAAATTAAATATGACGCAAAATAGCAAATGGGTTTTGATAAAAGTGGCAAGCGCTAAGCGTATCTTTAAGGAACTCTTGTGATTATGTTAGCTTGTGTGGCTTAAACATATCCATCGCTGTGCATTGGTGGTCGGTGCTTTATGATGGTGGTTGCCCTTGGTGAAAGTCGGTGATATTAAGTGTGTGTCGCATTGCGAGTCGGAAAAGTCGAGAGGCCCTGCGCGGAAAATTTTTATACCAAATTATGATTGCTGAAGCCCGAAGGTCAAGTCGCATCTTAGCATCGCCCCTTGAATTATTACTCACGCCCTCCCTGCCGTCACTCTGCCAAATTTTTGCACGCGGCTTAGGAGTGAGGAAAATTACGCCTCCAGGACTTAGGGAATCTTTAAATTAAGAGTGGTACTTCTCTCGCAACTCTTACAGAAGTCCGAAATACTATATATAGGAGGACCCATTTTTAGGATGAGTGAGATAAACCTGTATTTAGGTGGGGGTCTTCGATTGTCGAATTCCCTTAGGCGATATTACGATGCCCTAAGCCTATACGGTTAGCTGGGGCCAGTGCAGTAGCTCATGGATTGTCAATGCCGTGGGCTCTGTAAGGGCTATTGCTCTCTTAGTCGTACCCGCTAAATGAAGCCCTAAGCTCGATTCGAGGATCGAGTGAGTCTTAAGTGTTTCAATATAACTATGTTGGGGTTAGGCATTACAGCTAGATTCCCGCATATTCTCGATTGTAGTATGACTTCGTTCAACGAAGCGAATGTTCAAACGCTTGGCGGGGTCAGCGCTTATATATGCGAACGGCCGGGGTCATTATCAAATCATGAATTAGCCCTAAAGATTATAGTTACCCGGCTCTATGGAAAGCTCTCACTATACAAATCAAACACAGTCAAGCGTAAACCATCTAAGCGCTAGTGATGCTAAGAGGGATGGCCATTAGTTTAATCTCCTCAGCGAGGAGCGCAATTAAAATGATCATGCTAGCGCACTCACTATTAGGTCCAGCTAGAAATCTTGCAGTGGCGAGACTTAAATTCCCTTGGCAAATTAAAATCTCCTAGCAATAAACGATTCAGCAGGCATTAAGGGATCTCAGCGAAATGCCTAGAACGCTCCACCCGCTACCAAGGCGTCAGCAAAACCAAATCTCAACTCCGCTGAGAGGCTAGGGAACCCTCAATACCAGCAATCAAAGATCCTGAGGAAAAGACGTGGATATGGAGGCAACCTTGCTTGGTTGGACGATGGAGACTTCTCTAGCGATAAGAACTATCGGGGGAAAATAGCCTTGGGCGAATAGGCTGCAAAAGTCAGTGGCATTTCCCGGGCCTGCACTTTATCTCTCAAAGCAGCATTCGAAGTTATTGGGCATTCGATCTCGCTAGACCCATTTTATGGCAGAAGCATTCAGTTTCAGATTCAGTATGTAGGGAAATCAAAAACGATCGTGGCCGACTATCACTACTTATCTAAGAACTGCGACTCGGAGAAGCTGGGACCGATCCATGAATACATCAAGGCCTAAGGGATAAAAATTAGCCAGCCGACTATCGTGAAGTACAGGCGCAACTGTGCGGGAGCGAACGAAACAGCAAATTCACTAGCATCGACCGATTTTGATAAGCCACCTTTAGCAGAATATGGGGAAGGCTGGTATTATGGCAAGAAGTATCAGCAAGAATGCTTTGAACCGCACAAAGTCAACTTCAGTAGCATGTGGTTTGAAGGAGCCAAGCCCTAGGAGTACATGGATTGTGTAGTCCATGCGATAAATTACGCAGTGGGCTACCGCTGTTTTACTTCACGCGCCTAAGTAATTCGCTTAATGAGGAGAAGAATGCACCTGACCTTAGATCAAGCTCTCACGTTCAAGCAATAAAACGGAATGTCTCTAAAACAGATGAGGGACATCGTGGCGGATGAGTACAATATATACACCCCAGAGCTCATATTTGAATGGGAGTACAAAGTGTCAGACCCCTACTGCGCTCAGCTTCTTTAGACCATTAAATCTTCTACCTCAACCGTCTTCGTTATGATATACCGAGACCAGCGCCTTGACATCACCTTTAGCCATGCGGTAACCCTAAAGAAATGCGGTATGGGCATAGCCCTCTTCGACAGCGCTCGTACCGGAATACTGTACACGGGCGTTGAGAAATGCACATAATTATGGGATGTAGGTAATTTCCTGAGAAGCATTTACTCCATTTAGCTCTGGGTGCTAAAGCCTGACTCGTATAGCTTTGCCTATAAGAATAAGTAGAAATTGCTTCTGCAGAGTATCATGACAGGAGAGTTATAAATGCAGACTCCTAGGAATGTTAGCACCAAGCGCAACAAAAAATCAAAGTCCAAGCGTCTGACCCTAAGAAAGAAACATAGAGTGGACGCCCCTCCCACGCATCAACATCATTAGTAATGATGAAAGTAGATTTATCTATTTTAATTTCCCTAATAATGTTTTGAGTTTATCTCTGTTCTTCTCTTGCTGAGCCCACCGGACTCTCCAACAGTATAGGTAATCGGAAGGCGGCTATCGATTGCACCTATTGCCATTCGATTTGAGTGGCTGGATCCCAAGATAATTTGAAAACAAGATTATCGCATAATAATTACAATAATACGCTTAGATGACAAGTGAGCAAAACCGAGTATCCTTAGACCATCTATAGAGGTACATCAATTCCAAGCAAGAGCTATATGAGTCAACCCTTAGAAACGGATACTTCCTACCCCATGCGAAATCATCCATTGTCACTGAGGACTATCTGCTCAAGATTATCAGGGGCGAGCTATGGTGCCCGCTTTATAAGGACATTCGGCTGCAGCCTTGTGCGAGGCCCCCTCCTAAGAAGATTTTGCTTGAGAAAGTGCAGGAGGCGGCAACGAAGATGCACAAGGATCTCGGCATAAGCAACCAGTATCAGCCAAATAAGGCCTGGCTAGTGAGCTTGCTTTCAACCTACTCACCGCGAGATGAGATTTTTGATAAAGGCTTCTTGCCACCGGCTAAGCCAAATGCGCTCAAGACTCTCAAATCGGTTGAGCTCCCTAGCGGGTTCCTTAAGAACCTCCCATCCTCGAAGAAGAAGCATCGAAAATCATGCCTTGCTCTTGCGAGAGAGGGTAAGATTGCTGCAAAGATGTAAAAGCTAACCGCCCAGAAAGAGAAACTGGGCCTCACCTTGAGTCTTCTCGGGCACCCTGAAGAAGGCAGAAGCCCTTTCCGTAAGTATAGAGAGATTCCCTAATCACATGCCTATAGATTAGTAGAGTGCTGGTAAAGGTTCTCATAGCCAGCAGCATTACCCCACCCCGTAGAAGATGCAGTTTTGATCAGACTAGCTATCCGCGCAAAGCGTTAATGAGTGACTAGACGTTCGAGTCGCAGAGGCGGCGCACAGTGCCCTTGTTAAGCTTCTCCAAGATTTTTCGGATGCTACTTTCGATTGTGGCATCATCTGGCTGAGTCCCCGAAAAGCTGATGACCCTTTGTTTCCATTCGCGCTTGATTAAGGCCCATAGCCGCTCGATGGAATTCATAGAGCAGCTGTATGGCGGCAGGAATAGAGGCGTGAAGGTGTTGTCGAACGCCTTTGCTGCTGCCTTGCTGTGATGCACTGGTAGATTATCCATCACACAAATAGCATCGCCTCGTACCCTCCTCTTAAGGCCCTCGAGAAAGTCCCTGAACCTGTCCCCATTCAGGCTCTCAGCTAAAACGCAATAGTAGGCCAAGCCGATCTTATAGCTTATGGCACCCACTATGGTGAAAGAACGCCCTCTCGTGCTAGGAATTGATAAGCTGAGCCCATGCTTGCACCATACCCTACTCGGGGTCTGCCAGCGATTAACAGATGTCTCGTCTATATAGACCACATGCCGATCAGCTTGAAGTAACTCGGATAGCTCTCGAGCCTTATCTGTCTGCGCTGCAGATAGTCTCCTTGGGTCCTTGGTCTTGGCACCATATTGATAGGAGGGTTTCGAATAGGTAATGCCGTTGCTCTTGTAATAACGCGCTAAGGTTGTCCCAGTAAATGAAGGCACCCCGTATTTGACTTTGATTACGTCCGCCCTTCTGCAAAGAGACAAGCCAGCCATCTGCTTAAGAGATTCCAGCGAGCACACCTCTGCCACTTGCTGGTCGTTCAGCACTCGCTTGTGGTTGTGAGCTGATAAATGCCGCTTCCGTATGATCTGGTGATCATTCTACCGCCAACGTCTAACGATCATTGATATGGTCGAGACCCGCATCCCTAAGCGCTGCCCGATCTCGGTGTAGCTATGCCAAATATGTTCCTCCGAATCCAGGGACTTATAGCGCAAGTAAATTACAAGTCTCTGCAGGAGCTCACTTGAGTCCCTCTTAGTCGGATGCTTTAATCTCGCAGCCTTTTTCTGCTGGGGTCTTGGCAGAGTAGGGTCTCTACGCATTCGACTTTAGAGGTACGCAATAACCTCCTGTGAATTCAGCTTTCTTCATTTCGACTGTGGAGCATATTAGCTAATATCCTCGCCTTGGGAGTCTCGTCGCCTTTTCTTATTTCGAAGCCTCTAGTCTAATTAATTTACGCTTTGCATTATTAATTTAATTGATAGCGAATTATGATTTATTTATCTTACATATTCACTCCAATTTCATATATTTTAGACTATAAGATATAATTGAACTAAAAGAAAACAATCCCAAATTTATAAATACAACCTCCACTTTATAAAACAAAAACTGTCGTTAATAGCTGTTTTAAGAATAGATTCAACAAGCAAGACTCAAAGATATAATTAAAAGAGTAGAGTATGAAGAGCAATTTAAGTCATCATTTATAGATAGCAGTACAAATATGAATCAATTATCAAGTAGATAAGAGAGAGTGAATTAATATCCATAGTAAAAATTACATGAATAGGCGAATTTATCAAGAACACTTACTAAGCAGAGGAAAAGTTTGTATGAGAGCTTTTCTAATTAAAATTTGAGGACAGAGCAACATACCAGGCTACAATCTAAACTTCAGGACTATAGGCATTCTTCATATAGTTATTAAGCATATTCATTTTATATTATTTTTAAATTATATAATGAAAGTGCCCATCAAGTTAGCGTGGAAATCATAAATGTAAATCTGTCTCCAAAAGATACTCCTATAACTTTAGAAATGGCCAGGAGAAATAGTGTTTTAGAAACATAATAAACTAATACATTCAAGCAGAGATCTAAGTCCCTTAACAATTTGAGAACTAATTTAGGCATATTTTCTGATACTACTGAGAAAAAGATTCAAAATAATTTATTTCTACAGTAATCTGCTAATTCCTTACGAAAATAACCAAAAGTTTACTGCATATAAGATAACAACAATTTATAGACAGCATCATAAAATAAACTGAATAAGTTTGATAAGAAGAAGTTTTAGATGTTCATATTTTACGTTTTTATGTGGCTAATGAGTTAAAATAAAGATCCAGTAGCTTTTGTCTTGAATCTATTTTTATCAATTAAAAATAATTAATAGCAAACAAGAAATAAGAATGATATTGATACTGCCAGAAAGCACTTGAGATTTAATTAATGAATTAATTAGTATGCGTTTAATTTAAATGTCTAATTAAATAAATAATTTAACTTCATTCCTATTTCAAATGTTAACTCTTATTGACCTTTTAATTAGCCTGTTATAGCTAATTCACGTTTGTATTTTAATGAATAATAGGCTAAGCTTATGGTCTCTATTAAGGCAATTAAGACTATACCTATACTTTCTCTTTGGACTCCCCAAATATTTTGATTCCAATTAAACCTGTTTATTTTTTAATATGATTTGATATTTGATATTATATACATTTCTTATTTAAATTAGACAGAATAATAATTATTCTTAAAAATAATCATCAGAAATATTATATTGTAATTTATTTTTATTTATGAATCCACTTGATTAAATTCATGAAGTAAAATGTTATGATAACAGTAGGGAATCCCACTACAACAATAGAGAAGAGCAGCAACTTAGAATTATCTGACCAATAGTACAATCCGACTCTCTTAAATATGCTTTTGGATTAAGCCTCACTCCAAGTCAAGAAATCTTTGCTAATTCTCACAATCTTAGACAGTATTGAGTCATTCCCTGTTATCTCATTGTAGTAATCTTGAATGTTATCGTGATAAATTTCTGCTTTCATGAAGTTGTCAGCACTCAAGAACTCTAACAAATCAGCAACCTCGTAATCTCCCTTGTATCTGTAGATTTTATTGTTTTTAAAGAAAATCGTGAATGGGAACTTATCAATGTTGAAGTTTGGGCAAACTATACGATCAAAGTGGCTAAAAAATAGTCAAAATAGTAACTATACGCTTACCAATCAGTACTTGCAATTTTAAACTGTTTATGAGCAACTTTGCTTAGTTGATTCCATTTCTTTTGGAACTCAAGGCACTCTTTGCATTCTCTGATAGTGAAAAATACAAATAAATTCTTCTTCTTCTTTGATGAATCAGGGGTGGATATCTGATCATAGAGTAATTGTAGAAAGTTATCATCATTGAATTAAACCATTTTATCTTAATCTTTCTATGTTATAGTGTCTTCTGCAGAGATGTATTAGATCAGAAGTAGTAAAGATATGAAGAGTATGTTTTAGCTGAATAGTTTCATTTTCATTTCTTTTTATATAAGTATTTTAATAATAGAGAAGCTATCAAATTCAATGAATTAAATTAAATTTATGTTTATATTTTTGGCTTACCTAACCATATTTAGATTTGATCATTTCAGATAGATCACTATTTTCAATTCTTAGTGACTCTAACTTAAATTTCATTTCATTCAGTTTTTCATCCAATTTAATTATAGTGTACTAAAGCTTAACTTCTGCTGTTGTGTTTTTTTCTTTGATCTCCCACATTTATTTCTTAGTCAAAGGTAATAAAATAGGTTCTTATTCTTCTGTGTGAGACTTTAGTGGAGAATTCTTAGAGCTATTTGTAGCATCTAAATTTTACTAGGAAATTAAATTAGAGGCTAAATTTTAGCTATCGCTATTAATTTGTTAATCATTGATATAGATTTGAGTGTTTGATTTCAAAGAATTCTTGAAGTTGTTCGGACTCAAAGTTTGGGACATTTTTGGGTCTTAAACTGATTCTTAAGCTTTTTTCGTAAGTAAATTTTTATCCAAAGCCATAAGTTTGATTGACTTGCCTGGCTGGAACATCTCAGATTTCTATTTCAAGACACTTTTCAACTAAAAGTTTGTAGCTTCTAGAATCTCACTTTGCTGAATCATTTTGTTTTTAAGTATTGTTAAAATAGAATTGAAATGGGGAAACTCAAAAATAAAATTATAACTGTAGATATATATAATTATAACTGCCTCTAATTAGGAGTGCTCTAAAATCTAATTTGATTATTAGTAAATTGATTTTAAAGTTATTATGACCAAATTAATAATTAAAAATATAAAATTATTAAATTGTGCAAAAATATAATCATTTAAATACGTTTGATTATTTGCACAATCACTCATATTAAATTAAATATATATAATAATTATATTAGAAATGGCACTCTTTCATTGTTTATCTGCTTCTGTGACTCTTGTGCTCATCCTGTTGTTACCCTGATCTTCTTCTTAATCGTAGTCATTTGTGTTCTCGGTCCAGGCACTTTCTTCATCAGATCTGTCTAAGAGATAGTTTGCCGGTGATACAGCATTGAAGGGGAACTCTAGTTTACCTGATTTGCCTTCCACCTTAGGCGATACTGTGATGCATCTCCTCTCGAAGCAATCACTTTCATCGGGTGTAATTCTGTTCCATGGGAGATCGTTTGTAGTAATGATTGTACAGCAGTCTTTGTAAAGTATCGCTGACTCCCCAAATTTGATGTCTACTGGATAACCCTGGCCATCTAGCAACTTCTTCATGGCTGTTATATTGTGCTTATTGAAGAGTCTCTCTATATTCATCTCGTCCATCAGTAATACTTGGGGTTCTTTGTCGAGATATCTCTCCTCGACATGGAAAAGAGTGGTGCCAGGAATCAACTCATCGCAGATAAAAATTTTATCAATCATTTTGAGAATGGTGCTCTTGCCGGTGTTTGCTGCACCATGAAGCCAGACTCAGTGGATCTTCTTATCTTCTTTTTTAATTAGCACTTAGTAAATGGCGTCTGCGATATCAAAGTATCCAAGATCTTTTAACACTGTGTCTGTTAGCTTTAAAGAATCTTTGATCGCATGCTAATTCATTTTGACAAAATCTCCAAGTTATTGTCTTATTGATATTCTTGTTTTAGTGACTACTCCCAACTGCTTCAATACCTTGTGAGTGCTATTAAACTTTTGCTATTCATGACAAATATATGCGAGGGCATCAGAATTGTTAAAGATTTTGTAGAGATACTGCTTAAAAGTCATCGAGCAAATGGCAATGATTTCAGACAGGAATTCTTTCAAAAAGTATTTTGAAGTTCTCTTTTGAGGGACCTGCTTCATTTCTTCAAGAGCTACTCGTGCCGCTGATTTCCCATACTCAATCTGCATCTCTTCAACTACCGTACAAATTTTTGAGATCCATGTACAGTATGAACAACTCTAACGAAGATTTTACTTTGATTTCTGTCATTTGAAGACCCATCTTTTGAAACAATTAGCATCCCCCTCTTTTCTATATTTTGAAGTATTCTCTGTTAATACCTACATAGTCTCTAGAGACTTTTATATGAAAGAAAGTACTTTTGCTAGACTTATCTTCAAAGGCATTGAGTTCGATTATGGTTGGCAAGTTCTTTTAGAGCTAGATAAAAAGCTATTCAATGATTTCCATATTTAGATCTATCTAAAATACCTGAATCTCATAAGTATTTTTGGCTCTTCTCATATAACTTAAAGAATTCTTTCTTGAGAAAAATAGATGGAGCCATTTATTTGAGAGAACATTTGATTATGTACTTTTATAGAGCATTAAACGATAAGCAACTCTGTCATGTGCATTTTGAATCTAATATTATTGACACAAGATACAAGTATTTTTAGATCTACCTAAAATACCTGAATCTCATAAGGATTTTTGGCTCTTCTCATATAACTTAAAGAATTCTTTCTTGAGAAAAATAGAGGGAGCCATTTATTTGAGAGAACATTTGATTATGTACTTTTGTAGAGCATTAAACGATAAGCAGCTCTGTCATATGCATTTTGAATCTAATATTTTTGACACAAGATACAAGTATTTTTAGATCTACCTAAAATACCTCAATCTCATAAGGATTTTGGCTCTTCTCATTTAACTTAAAGAATTCTTTCTTGAGAAAAATAGAGGGAGCCATTTATTTGAGAGAACATTTGATTATGTACTTTTATAGAGCATTAAACGATAAGCAACTCTGTCATGTGCATTTTGAATCTAATATTTTTGACACAAGATACAAGTATTTTTAGATCTACCTAAAATACCTGAATCTCATAAGGATTTTTGGCTCTTCTCATATAACTTAAAGAATTCTTTCTTGTGAAAAATAGAGGGAGCCATTTATTTGAGAAAACATTTGTATATGTACTTTTGTAGAGCATTAAACGATAAGCAACTCTGTCATGTGCATTTTGAATATAATATTTTATGACACAAGATACAAGTATTTTTAGATCTACCTAAAATACCTGAATCTCATAAGGATTTTTGGCTCTTATAATATTACTAAAAGAATTCTTTCTTGAGAAAAATAGAGGGAGCCATTTATTTGAGAGAACATTTGATTATGTACTTTTGTAGAGCATTAAACGATAAGCAACTCTGTCATGTGCATTTTGAATCTAATATTTTTGACACAAGATACAAGTATTTTTAGATCTACCTAAAATACCTGAATCTCATAAGGATTTTTGGCTCTTCTCATATAACTTAAAGAATTCTTTCTTGAGAAAAATAGAGGGAGCCATTTATTTGAGAGAACATTTGATTATGTACTTTTGTAGAGCATTAAACGATAAGCAACTCTGTCATGTGCATTTTGAATATAATATTTTTGACACAAGATACAAGTATTTTTAGATCTACCTAAAATACCTGAATCTCATAAGGATTTTTGGCTCTTCTCATATAACTTAAAGAATTCTTTCTTGAGAAAAATAGAGGGAGCCATTTATTTGAGAGAACATTTGATTATGTACTTTTGTAGAGCATTAAACGATAAGCAGCTCTGTCATGTGCATTTTGAATCTAATATTTTTGAGACAAGATACAAGTATTTTTAGATCTACCTAAAATACCTGAATCTCATAAGGATTTTTGCTCTTATCATATAACTTAAAGAATTCTTTCTTGAGAAAATAAGAGGGAGCCATTTATTTGAGAGAACATTTGATTATGTACTTTTGTAGAGCATTAAACGATATGCAACTCTGTCACGTGCATTTTGAATCTAATATTTTTGACACAAGATACAAGTATTTTTAGATCTACCTAAAATACCTGAATCTCATAAGGATTTTTTGCTCTTTTCATATAACTTAAAGAATTCTTTCTTGAGAAAAATAGAGGGAGCCATTTATTTTAGAGAACATTTGATTATGTACTTTTGTAGAGCATTAAACGATAAGCAACTCTGTCATGTGCATTTTGAATCTAATATTTTTGACACAGGATACAAGTATTTTTAGATCTACCTAAAATACCTGAATCTCATAAGGATTTTTGGCTCTTCTCATATATCTTAAAGAATTCTTTCTTGAGAAAAATAGAGGGAGCCATTTATTTGAGAGAACATTTGATTATGTACTTTTGTAGAGCATTAGCAACTCTGTCATGTGCATTTTGAATCTAATATTTTTGACACAAGATACAAGTATTTTTTAGATCTACCTAAAATACTTGAATCTCATAAGGATTTTTGGCTCTTCTCATGTAACTTAAAGAATTCTTTCTTGAGAAAAATAGAGGGAGCCATTTATTTGAGAGAACATTTGATTATGTACTTTTGTAGAGCATTAAGCAACTCTGTCATGTGCATTTTGAATCTAATATTTTTGATACAAGATACAAGTATTTTTAGATCTACCTAAAATACCTGAATCTCATAAGGATTTTTGCTCTTATCATATAACTTAAAGAATTCTTTCTTGAGAAAATAAGAGGGAGCCATTTATTTGAGAGAACATTTGATTATGTACTTTTGTAGAGCATTAAACGATATGCAACTCTGTCACGTGCATTTTGAATCTAATATTTTTGACACAAGATACAAGTATTTTTTAGATCTAGCCTAAAATACCTGAATCTCCATAAGGATTTTTTGCTCTTCTCATATTACTTAAAGAATGTCTTTCTTTGAGAAAAATAGAGAGGGAGCCATTTATTTTAGAGAACATTTGGATTAATGTACTTTTGTAGAGCATTAAACGATATGCAACTCTGTCACGTGCATTTTGAATCTAATATTTTTGACACAAGATACAAGTATTTTTAGATCTACCTAAAATACCTGAATCTCATAAGGATTTTTTGCTCTTTTCATATAACTTAAAGAATTCTTTCTTGAGAAAAATAGAGGGAGCCATTTATTTTAGAGAACATTTGATTATGTACTTTTGTAGAGGCATTAAACGATAATAAACTCTGTCATGTGCATTTTGAATCTAATATTTTTGACACAAGATACAAGTATTTTTAGATCAACCTAAAATACCTGAATCTCATAAGTATTTTTGGCTCTTCTCATATAACTTAAAGAATTCTTTCTTGTGAAAAATAGAGGGAGCCATTTATTTCAGAGAACATTTGATTATGTACTTTTGTAAAGCATTAAACGATAAGCAACTCTGTCATGTGCATTTTGAATCTAATATTTTTTACACAAGATAAAAGTATTTTTAGATCTACCTAAAATACTTGAATCTCATAAGGATTTTTTGCTCTTCTCATATAACTTAAAGAATTCTTTCTTGAGAAAAATAGAAGGAGCCATTTATTTGAGACAACATTTGATTATGTACTTTTGTAGAGCATTAAACGATAAGCAACTCTGTCATGTGCATTTTGAATCATAAGCAACTCTGTCATGTGCATTTTGAATCTAATATTTTTGACACAAGATACAAGTATTTTTAGAACTACCTAAAATACCTGAATCTCATAAGGATTTTTGGCTCTTCTCATATAACTTAAAGAATTCTTTCTTGAGAAAAATAGAAGGAGCCATTTATTTGAGAGAACATTTGATTATGTACTTTTATAGAGCATTTAACGATCAGCAACTCTGTCATGTGCATTTTAAAAATAATATTTTTGACACAAGATACAAGTATTTTTAGATCAAATTAAAATACCTCAATCTCATAAGGATTTTTGGCTCTTCTCATATAACTTAAAGAATTCTTTCTTGAGAAAAATAGAGGGAGCCATTTATTTCAGAGAACATTTGATTATGTACTTTTGTAAAGCATTAAACGATAAGCAACTCTGTCATGTGCATTTTGAATCTAATATTTTTTACACAAGATAAAAGTATTTTTAGATCTACCTAAAATACTTGAATCTCATAAGGATTTTTTGCTCTTCTCATATAACTTAAAGAATTCTTTCTTGAGAAAAATAGAGGGAGCCATTTATTTGAGAGAACATTTGATTATGTACTTTTGTATGAGGCATTAAACGATAAGCAACTCTGTCATGTGCATTTTGAATCTAATATTTTTGACAAGATACAAGTATTTTTAGATCTACCTAAAATACCTGAATCTCATAAGGATTTTTGCTCTTATCATATAACTTAAAGAATTCTTTCTTGAGAAAATAAGAGGGAGCCATTTATTTGAGAGAACATTTGATTATGTACTTTTGTAGAGCATTAAACGATATGCAACTCTGTCACGTGCATTTTGAATCTAATATTTTTGACACAAGATACAAGTATTTTTAGATCTACCTAAAATACCTGAATCTCATAAGGATTTTTTGCTCTTTTCATATAACTTAAAGAATTCTTTCTTGAGAAAAATAGAGGGAGCCATTTATTTTAGAGAACATTTGATTATGTACTTTTGTAGAGCATTAAACGATAAGCAACTCTGTCATGTGCATTTTGAATCATAAGGCACTCTGTCATGTGCATTTTGAATCTAATATTTTTGACACAAGATACAAGTATTTTTAGATCTACCTAAAATACCTGAATCTCATTATGATTTTTACTCTTCTCATATAAATTAAAGAATTCTTTCTTGAGAAAAATAGAGGGAGCCATTTATTTGAGAGAACATTTGATTATGTACTTATGTAGAGCATTAAACGATAAGCAACTCTGTCATGTGCATTTTAAAAATAATATTTTTGACACAAGATACAAGTATTTTTAGATCAAATTAAAATACCTCAATCTCATAAGGATTTTTGGCTCTTATCATATAACTTAAAGAATTCTTTCTTGAGAAAAATAGAGGGAGCCATTTATTTGAGAGAACACTTGATTATGTACTTTTGTAGAGCATTAAACGATAAGCAACTCTGTCATGTGCATTTTGAATCTAATATTTTTGACACAGGATACAAGTATTTTTAGATCTACCTAAAATACCTGAATCTCATAAGGATTTTTGGCTCTTCTCATATATCTTAAAGAATTCTTTCTTGAGAAAAATAGAGGGAGCCATTTATTTGAGAGAACATTTGATTATGTACTTTTGTAGAGCATTAAGCAACTCTGTCATGTGCATTTTGAATCTAATATTTTTGACACAAGATACAAGTATTTTTTAGATCTACCTAAAATACTTGAATCTCATAAGGATTTTTGGCTCTTCTCATGTAACTTAAAGAATTCTTTCTTGAGAAAAATAGAGGGAGCCATTTATTTGAGAGAACATTTGATTATGTACTTTTGTAGAGCATTAAACGATAAGCAACTCTGTCATGTACATTTTACATCTAATATTTTTAAACACAAGATACAAGTATTTTTAGATCTACCTAATATGCCTCAATCTCATAAGGATTTTTGCACTTATCATATAACTTAAAGAATTCTTTCTTGAGAAAAATAGAGGGAGCCATTTATTTGAGAGAACATTTGATTATGTACTTTTATAGAGCATTAAGCAACTCTGTCATGTGCATTTTGAATCTAATATTGTTGACACAAGATACAAGTATTTTTAGATTTACCTTAAATGCCTTAATCTCATAAGGATTTTTGCTCTTCTCATAAAACTTAAAGAATTCTTTCTTGAGAAAAATAGAGGGAGCCATTTATTTCAGAGAACATTTGATTATGTACTTTTGTAGAGCATTAAACGATAAGCAACTCTGTCATGTGCATTTGAATCTAATATTTTTGACACAAGATACAAGTATTTTTAGATCTACCTAAAATACTTGAATCTCATAAGGATTTTTGCTCTTATCATATAACTTAAAGAATTCTTTCTTGTGAAAAATAGAGGGAGCCATTTAATTGAGAGAACATTTGATTATGTACTTTTGGAGAGCATTAAACGATAAGCAACTCTGTCATGTGCATTTTGAATCTAATATTTTTGACACACAAGATACAAGTATTTTTAGATCTACCTAAAATACCTGAATCTCATTAGGATTTTTGCTCTTCTCATATAACTTAAAGAATTCTTTCTTGAGAATAATATAGGGAGCTATTTATTTGAGAGAACATTTGATTATGTACTTTTGTAGAGCATTAATCAACTCTGTCATGTGCATTTTGAATCTAATATTTTTGACACAAGATACAAGTATTTTTAGATCTACCTAAAATACCTGAATCTCATAAGGATTTTTGGCTCTTCTCATGTAACTTAAAGAATTCTTTCTTGAGAAAAATAGAGGGAGCCATTTATTTGAGAGAACATTTGATTATGTACTTTTGTAGAGGATTAAGCAACTCTGTCATGTGCATTTTGAATCTAATATTTTTGACACAAGATACAAGTATTTTTTAGATCTACCTAAAATACTTGAATCTCATAAGGATTTTTGGCTCTTCTCATGTAACTTAAAGAATTCTTTCTTGAGAAAAATAGAGGGAGCCATTTATTTGAGAGAACATTTGATTATGTACTTTTGTAGAGCATTAAGCAACTCTGTCAATGTGCATTTTGAATCTAATATTTTTGACACAAGATACAAGTATTTTTAGATCTACCTAAAATACCTGAATCTCATAAAGATTTTTTGGCTCTTCTCATAAAACTTAAAGAATTCTTTCTTGAGAAAAATAGAGGGAGCCATTTATTTGAGAGAACTTTTGATTATGTACTTTTGTAGAGCATTAAACGATAAGCAACTCTGTCATGTGCATTTCGAATCTAATATTTTTGACACAAGATACAAGTATTTTTAGATCTACCTTAAATACCTGATTGTCATAAGGACTTTTGGCTCTTATCATGTAACTTAAAGAATTCTTTCTTGAGAAAAATAGAGGGAGCCATTTATTTGAGAGAACATTTGACTATGTACTTTTGTAGAGCATTAAGCAACTCTGTCATGTGCATTTTGAATCTAATATTTTTGACACAAGATACAAGTATTTTTAGAACTACCTAAAATACCTGAATCTCATAAGGATTTTTGGCTCTTCTCATATAACTTAAAGAATTCTTTCTTGAGAAAAATAGAGGGAGCCATTTATTTGAGAGAACATTTGATTATGTACTTTTGTAGAGCATTAAACGATAAGCAACTCTGTCATGTGCATTTTAAATATAATATTATTGACACAAGATACAAGTATTTTTAGATCTACCTAAAATACCTGAATCTCATAAGGATTTTTGGCTCTTCTCATATAACTTAAAAAATTCTTTCTTGAGGAAAATAGAGGGAGCCATTTATTTGAGAGAACATTTGATTATGTACTTTTGTAGAGCATTAAACGATAAGCAACTCTGTCCATGTGCATTTTGAATCTAATATTTTTGACACAGGATACAAGTATTTTTAGATCTACCTAAAATACCTGAATCTCATAAGGATTTTTGGCTCTTCTCATATATCTTAAAGAATTCTTTCTTGAGAAAAATAGAGGGAGCCATTTATTTGAGAGAACATTTGATTATGTACTTTTGTAGAGCATTAAACGATAAGCAACTCTGTCATGTGCATTTTGAATCTAATATTTTTGACAAGATACAAGTATTTTTAGATCTACCTAAAATACCTGAATCTCATAAGGATTTTTGCACTTATCATATAACTTAATGAATTCTTTCTTGAGAAAAATAGAGGGAGCCATTTATTTGAGAGAACATTTGATTATGTACTTTTGTAGAGCATTAAGCAACTCTGTCATGTGCATTTTGAATGCGAAAAAAGAAAAAAAAAAAAAAAAAAAAAAAACTAATATTTTTGACACAAGATACAAGTATTTTTAGAACTACCTAAAATACCTGAATCTCATAAGGATTTTTGGCTCTTCTCATATAACTTAAAGAATTCTTTCTTGAGAAAAATAGAAGGAGCCATTTATTTGAGAGAACACTTGATTATGTACTTTTGTAGAGCATTAAACGATAAGCAACTCTGTCATGTGCATTTTGAATCTAATATTTTTGACACAGGATACAAGTATTTTTAGATCTACCTAAAATACCTGAATCTCATAAGGATTTTTGGCTCTTCTCATATATCTTAAAGAATTCTTTCTTGAGAAAAATAGAGGGAGCCATTTATTTGAGAGAACATTTGATTATGTACTTTTGTAGAGCATAAAAGATAAGCAACTCTGTCATGTGCATATTTAATCTAATATTTTTGACACAAGATACAAGTATTTTTAGATCTACCTAAAATACCTGAATCTCATTATGATTTTTACTCTTCTCATATAAATTAAAGAATTCTTTCTTGAGAAAAATAGAGGGAGCCATTTATTTGAGAGAACACTTGATTATGTACTTTTGTAGAGCATTAAACGATAAGCAACTCTGTCATGTGCATTTTGAATCTAATATTTTTGACACAGGATACAAGTATTTTTAGATCTACCTAAAATACCTGAATCTCATAAGGATTTTTGGCTCTTCTCATATATCTTAAAGAATTCTTTCTTGAGAAAAATAGAGGGAGCCATTTATTTGAGAGAACATTTGATTATGTACTTTTGTAAGAGCATTAAGCAACTCTGTCATGTGCATTTTGAATCTAATATTGTTGACACAAGATACAAGTATTTTTAGATTTACCTTAAATGCCTTAATCTCATAAGGATTTTGGCTCTTCTCATATAACTTAAAGAATTCTTTCTTGAGAAAAATAGAGGGAGCCATTTATTTCAGAGAACATTTGATTATGTACTTTTGTAAAGCATTAAACGATAAGCAACTCTGTCATGTGCATTTTGAATCTAATATTTTTTACACAAGATAAAAGTATTTTTAGATCTACCTAAAATACTTGAATCTCATAAGGATTTTTTGCTCTTCTCATATAACTTAAAGAATTCTTTCTGAGAAAAATAGAAGGAGCCATTTATTTGAGACAACATTTGATTATGTACTTTTGTAGAGCATTAAACGATAAGCAACTCTGTCATGTGCATTTTGAATCTAATATTTTTGACACAAGATACAAGTATTTTTAGATCTACCTAAAATACCTCAATCTCATAAGGATTTTTGCTCTTCTCATATAACTTTAAGAATTCTTTCTTGAGAAAAATAGAGGGAGCCATTTATTTGAGAGAACATTTGTTTATTTACTTTTGTAGAGCATTAAACGATAAGCAACTCTGTCATGTGCATTTTGAATCTAATATTTTTGACACAAGATACAAGTATTTTTAGATCTACCTAAAATACCTGAATCTCATAAGGATTTTTGCACTTATCATATAACTTAATGAATTCTTTCTTGAGAAAAATAGAGGGAGCCATTTATTTGAGAGAACATTTGATTATGTACTTTTGTAGAGCATTAAGCAACTCTTTCATGTGCATTTTGAATCTAATATTTTTGATACAAAATACAAGTATTTTTAGATCTATCTAAAATACCTGAATCTCATAAGGATTTTTACTCTTCTCATATAAATTAAAGAATTCTTTCTTGAGAAAAATAGAGGGAGCCATTTATTTGAGAGAACATTTGATTATGTACTTATGTAGAGCATTAAACGATAAGCAAGCTCTGTCATGTGCATTTTGAATCTAATATTTTTGACACAAGATACAAGTATTTTTAGATCTACCTAAAATACCTGAATCTCATTATGATTTTTACTCTTCTCATATAAATTAAAGAATTCTTTCTTGAGAAAAATAGAGGGAGCCATTTATTTGAGAGAACATTTGATTATGTACTTTTGTAGAGCATTAAACGATAAGCAACTCTGTCATGTGCATTTTAAATATAATATTATTGACACAAGATACAAGTATTTTTAGATCTACCTAAAATACCTGAATCTCATAAGGATTTTTGGCTCTTCTCATATAACTTAAAAAATTCTTTCTTGAGGAAAATAGAGGGAGCCATTTATTTGAGAGAACATTTGATTATGTACTTTTGTAGAGCATTAAACGATAAGCAACTCTGTCATGTGCATTTTGAATCTAATATTTTTGACACAAGATACAAGTATTTTTAGATTTACCTAATATGCCTTAATCTCATAAGGATTTTTGGCTCTTCTCATATAACTTAAAGAATTCTTTCTTGAGAAAAATAGAGGGAGCCATTTATTTGAGAGGACATTTGATTAAGTACTTTTGTAGAGCATTAAACGATAAGCAACTCTGTCATGTGCATTTTGAATCTAATATTTTTGACACAAGATACAAGTATTTTTAGATCTATCTAAAATACCTGAATCTCATAAGTATTTTTGGCTCTTCTCATTTAACTTAAATAATAATTTATTAAGAAAAATAGAGGTAGCCATTTATTTCAGAGAACATTTGATTATGTACTTTTGTAGAGCATTAAACGATAAGCAGCTCTGTCATGTGCATTTTGAATCTAATATTTTTGACACAAGATACAAGTATTTTTAGATCTACCTAAAATACCTGAATCTCATAAAGATTTTTTGGCTCTTCTCATAAAACTTAAAGAATTCTTTCTTGAGAAAAATAGAGGGAGCCATTTATTTGAGAGAACTTTTGATTATGTACTTTTGTAGAGCATTAAACGATAAGCAACTCTGTCATGTGCATTTTGAATCTAATATTTTTGACACAAGATACAAGTATTTTTAGATTTACCTAATATGCCTTAATCTCATAAGGATTTTTGGCTCTTCTCATATAACTTAAAGAATTCTTTCTTGAGAAAAATAGAGGGAGCCATTTATTTGAGAGGACATTTGATTAAGTACTTTTGTAGAGCATTAAACGATAAGCAACTCTGTCATGTGCATTTTGAATCTAATATTTTTGACACAAGATACAAGTATTTTTAGATCAACCTAAAATACCTGAATCTCATAAGTATTTTTGGCTCTTCTCATATAACTTAAAGAATTCTTTCTTGTGAGAAAAATAGAGGGAGCCATTTATTTGAGAGAACATTTGATTATGTACTTTTGTAGAGCATTAAACGATAAGCAACTCTGTCATGTGCATTTTAAATATAATATTATTGACACAAGATACAAGTATTTTTAGATCTACCTAAAATACCTGAATCTCATAAGGATTTTTGGCTCTTCTCATATAACTTAAAAAATTCTTTCTTGAGGAAAATAGAGGGAGCCATTTATTTGAGAGAACATTTGATTATGTACTTTTGTAGAGCATTAAACGATAAGCAACTCTGTCCACGTGCATTTTGAATCTAATATTTTTGACACAAGATACAAGTATTTTTAGATCTACCTAAAATACCTGAATCTCATAAGGATTTTTTGCTCTTTTCAT
>ARYC01007835.1:0-27526 GCA_000711775.1 Oxytricha trifallax
AAAGTTTAAGTACGAGGTCAAGCATAAGATTCTTGATCCTGAACCACAAAAGAAAGTGGGTAGAAAAGGAGTTTGTGGGAACTAGCTCTTGCTTGATTCTATCCAGGCCTACCTAGAACAGGACGGAATTTACGAAGTTACAGGATAGAAGCTTCATAATTATTTATTAAACCTGGCTCAAACAAAGCCAGAGTGGAAGCTACTTAAGGTGCCTTGCGTTACCACTCTTCAAAAGATTCTGTGAGATAAGTTCCATCTAAGATATGGGAAAACTCAGGCTGCTAATACAAAGTATAGAGACTCGAACTTCAATGAGAAGAGGCTCTGGATTAGCAGGTTGTTGGCTCAGTTCTTATATGAGGATGCAGTTATCATTTCAGTTGATGAGAGCAACTTACGATCGGACTCGATGCCCTCAAAGTAATGGAGCTTCAACATTAAAGATATGCATCGAGATTCTGCAAAATTACAGAAGCGATAAAAAAGGTTGCAATGATAGCATGATCCTCGCTAGCGATGACAAACTTTTGTATGGGAAAATGCTCCTCAAAATGGATCAAAGTTCTGATTCTTCATCTTCAAAATTCTCAGAGAGCTTACACCTGGAAAAAATCGAAAATGTTGGGGAATAATTAGAGAAGGTTTCAAATTCATTTGACTTAGGGTTTTCTTAAAAATTGTAATTAAAAGGTTGGAAATATTAAAAGTGGAAAATTCGGTATGGTTAAGTCAATTTCGTAAGCAATTAGCAATTTTGCAATTAAAAGCTTTATAGGACCTAAGGTAAGATAGGGGTTTAAGAAATATCCTAGACTCCAAAGAATCATGTCAGCACTCCAATCTAAATTCATGGAGCGAAAGTTCTAAGGGGGTCAAAGTAGTCATCGAAAACCAGTAATTATAGTTAGAAAACCATTGAAAATACTAAGGTAATTATTAATTCATAATACTTTTAGGGAAATCCATAACTGAAACCATAAAAAAAGCAAATTCAGACCCCTTCAATAAAAACTCGGCTTGCATTTACAAAGGACCTCTCCCCGATATTAGAGGTCCTTGAGACCTCCAACTAGAAATTCAGCTTGACTAAAACTTTTCATAGTTTCCGCATAAATAGTTCAGTGAAATCAGTGGTGTCTGAAGACAATTCAGCTTCAAAAGTGAAGAGTGGTTTAACTCCTATTCTCGATAAAATATCAAAACTAAAACTGGAATCTTCGAGGAAGAAGTCTATTGACCTAGGTGCCGAAACCAAGTTGGAAAGTCGGTTTGCGGTCACTCCTAGGAAATTAAAACTCTCAAGTAGCTTCCAAAAAGACTCATCGAACCCTGGGTCAGAGCAGGGAAACTTGCAGAGTGAAAGGGGCTCTTACTAAAAGCTTTGGCCGCTATTTATAGACCTTCACTTGAAAAGCATTAAGGAATACTAGAGCGAGATGAAGCAGAACCTGGGACACTATGGGATGAAAGTGAGAGAGTTGTCAATTAAGAAATGCTCAACTAAGAGATAGCAATTCTCAATGTCTTATATTGCTGCGATTTCCTAGGATAGAATTATCTCCAGTCAAGTGATAGAAGGAGTTTTTGACTCAGTTCTCTTTGAAAACTTCATCTACCATACCTTACGCAGTGTAAGAACTGACAAAGAACTACACTCGAAGAAAGTGGTCCTGCTGATGGACAACGCAGTCATTCATAAATATTCAGAGATGTTAGCCACAGCCAGAAAGTTTAAAGTGAATGTGCTCTTCAACGCCGAATACTCGCCTTGGCGCAATCCAATTGAGCAGTTATTCTCCTTTACAAAGAAGGAGATGAAGATGGACACTATTCAGAACAAGTAAGTTTTAATGGGCTTTACACTTTTAGGCAGCAATTGGTGAAGAGGGTTGCTGAAATCGTTCAGAATTTAAGAAAAGAAGACATCCAGGGGATGTGGGCATTCAGTATCAAGAAGTGGATTCATACTCTTCGGTTCGGTTTTGGGTGATGATTTTTTTTCATAGCTGAAATAATTTATAAAACCTGTTTCCCTTTACAATTTACCCTGTCATGTCAGTTTTAAATTCATTGTAGATTATTATAATTAATAACACTATTTATATTTTACTTAAAAATGTCCTAATTCATTCTTTACAACACTCAATTCTAAAATACTGCTTCTATTTCACATTTGCACACTTAAAATGGCCACTTCCTTCGCGATTCTACTTAGTTGCGTTTGCCTTTGAATTATCGCAATTTTGCATGAGTGCCATATTTTGGCAAAACTTCCAAATTTTAATGGAGTTACCCTACTTTCAAGCCCCTTTTCGGTATATGAGAGAGGTTTTATGAAAAAGTCTCTATTTTGGCCTAAACTACGCAAATCTCTGAAATCGCTAATTTAGCAAATGTCCCAACTTCCCTAATTATAAAGACCCCTAAATTTGAGATGTATCAATTTTTACAAGTACATATATAATTTTGACCAGCCCCCTAAATTTTTTGACCAACTACTAATAAAAAAATGACACATAGCAACAAAAAAACAGGGGTTTTGAAATTGAGGGGATTTGGGGTTTACGCATTTTTCCATTGGTCTAATTATATTATTTATTTATTTTTAATTTTATTTTCACAATTTCCTGATTCAATTCTATTTTAGCAATAATTTAAAATTTTGAAAAAAATCGAAACTTACAAACACCTAAGTGTGCATTTATAGAAGCATAACGTGCTGTTCCTGTGAGTCCTCTGTGATTAGTTTGAGGAATGTGTAATTTGTGTTTTTGATCTCTATATCTCTTGGCTAATCCCAAATCTATCATGTATACCTGGTTTTATTTTGAGGTACCATAGCCCAGGCAAAAGTTTTCTGGCTTAATATCTCTGTGAATAAAATCCTTTTGATGGAGGATTTCGATGCGTCATAGCTAAACAAAATGTGTTATTAAAAGCTATTCTCAAGGATAGATGTAAAATAGACTAAATTTTTTGAAATCCAAATTAATAAATCATAGCGTTTACTAGAAGAAAACCTTACAATTTAATCAGCAATATGCAGCACAGTTTCTAGACTAAATCTACGGCCACAGTATTTCAAGGTTTCATCTAAATTTTTACCAAGTAATTCCAAAACCATTAAATTAAAATCTCCTTCTCTACCATACCAATACACCTTAGGGAACCCAACTATAAATAGATAACATTAATTTGAGATTTTAATTAAGAATAATTCATGTTTCAGGTTCATAAATAAATAGATTTAATTATGAATTAAGCCTTACTTTTGGTATTTACATTTTTAAGTACTTTGGCCTCCCCAATCACTTAAGGCTGTCAAGTGAATGCTGACTCCTATTTTAATTAATCAATCATTAGTATGATTATACTTTAAATTATAACACTTAAAATGCGTTAAATATTAGAGAGAATTTTTGGAAAAAAATACTTAAAAACACTTTGGCTTGAATAACTTACAATCTTAATTGCAACTTCTTTTTTATTTTCCATGTCATATCCTATATTAAATCATGACTTATTTGTTAAATTCTCATATGTTTTTAAGAAATTGTCAAGATATCAAGCAAATAGTTTTTTAATTTTTAGTTTAAAGCATATCAAGGTATTACAATATATAAATAAATCTCTCTGACTTACCCCGGTAAATTTATCCAAACGAACCTGAGCCTATTCTCTCCTTCAAAATGTATTAATTGTTAATCTTAGATCTAGGAAGATTATGTGGACCGGTTGTTCCAGACGTTTACTGTTAATGATTTTGCATTATGTTTTTATATGTTAATTAATTTATTAACTTATTAAATTAAAGAAACTAAATTATTCATTAAAATTTGATTTAAAAACGATAATAAAGTTTAAGGGCATTTGGATTACATGGGGAATCTATCTACTTTTATTTAATTTTGATATATTAAAATCTTAAAAAATCGAATCAGTATTCGAATAATAAACTTAAAAAAATTAGTTATAAAATCTAATTAAAATAGGAATGCAAATAATTATTGATATATTATAAATTAAAAATGAGACTACTTATTGTAAACTGTTTTAGCTCACCCCAAAACCCCTACTTCTAAATGTTCTATAAAGCCATTAAAGAGGTAAGTGTGATTGATTATTGTACTCTCTTGATTTTTTGTTTTTTTATTCTTATACCATCAATTGAATTTTAATAGCTAGATTTATACTAAGAACTGTTTTATTTTAGACATTTTAGAAGGAGAAGTTTTTATCAATTGAAGAGCATTATTTCACAGTGAAATAAAAAAATAATTTAAGGGACTATTTGTATGAAGGGCCAAATACTCATTATTCTGATTAAATAGCTATGAGGGTAAGTTAGTTTAAAAGTGCTAACAAATTATATAAAAGCAAATAAACCTAAAGTTTTTATCTGAGTTGAAAATTCTTAAATTTAATAATGACATATAGAATTTTGATAGACTTGACATGGTTTTTATAATTGGAGATAGTGGAACTATGCCTTGGCAAACTTCATTAGATTAAGTAAGTTTTTAAATAATCTCAAAATACCTTAACATTTCTTGAATCATTTAATGGTATTCATAAATTTCCTAGGCGAGATTCCTCTTTAAGATGTGTAAAAAGACTGGAAAAAGTGTGTTTGGTTCAGGTTTAGGTTACAGTCTGTAAGTTTATTTCTGCGCAACAGCTATGTCAGAATTTTATGTTGTAAATAACAAGTAAAAAGGAGGAGCACTCTCTTAGCTTAACAAAGTTTCGCATGAAGCTTTTTCGAATCAAAAGGAGAATGTATTCTTGGATTCATTAACTGGAGATTATTACATTTATAATTAGGAGCAATAAAAATGGCTGCCTTCTGGAAATGTAGGCATGCACTACAGTCGAGCTGTAGAATCAATTGACAATTAAGAGTAGGAGTATTTGAAAAAGAAGCAAATTTATAAGACACATGAATCTAAATACTCAAGCCAGATTTACGTTTCAAAACTGTCAGAGACAAAATGCTGTATTAAGAAGTAATATATTGGTCATTGGTTGTTTGAGGATGTCTTGCATTAATTCTTAGTTGAAAACAGATTTTCTTGGGACACACATCCAGTCAACATAACTGATGTTAAAACTGTAAAGTAAAATTACTATGTACTTGCTGAGTCAGAGAAAAGTCCAGTTATAATCGAGCATTTAAATACTATCACCTGTCAGTTTTATATAAATCCTCAATATCCAGGAACTATTAAGATGCTAAATAATTTTGTTAAGAAGAAAATGACTGAAATTCAGAGTTTTGGTAGAATATGTATAACTGTTGAAGAAGCGAATTAATAATCTAAAATGGAGTAATTTTAGAATGCCAGCCATCAAATTCCATCTTCATAGAAGAAAAACTAAAATTCAATCATTATAGATGTCTCAAAAGATTCTTCTTAAATATCTTAAATGCCATAGAGGTGTATGACAGCCAAATATTCAACAAAGCCTTTATAATAGCATTCACGACCTACAACTGCTGGGACAGCTATGTTCACAACTGAGTTCTAGTATTCCGGTAATTCAATATCAAAGCGCAAAAACATCTTGGTAGTCAAAAACAATTCAGTATCTCAAGATGCCTTAATACCTTCTCATAATTAGATCTAAAGCATGAAAGAACTCACGAAGAGAGATAGTGCTTAGTATGGAACTGTAATATTGGGAGTAGTAGGGAGTAGTCCAAGTAAGAAGCAGCACAGCTTGTAAAGTAGCGGTGATAAAAAGTCTAAAACATAGAATAATAAACATGATTATGAGTTCAATTAATAAGTGAGAAGTAATCTTATGAATAGAATGACGCAATTCAAAAACTTCAACAAGAATCAATAAATTATGACTTCTACAAATTAAGATGGTATATGTAAATAATTAGATTGACATTTATATTTGTTTAGATGGCAGTATATTCAAGAAGAATAGTAACTTCTTAGCAAATACAAGGACTTTATTAACCTAAAAAAGCCCATATAATGCATAATCAATGAGTAATTTACTATCAACACATCATTCAAACATGTTTCTTAATGATGAGAAATAAGATCAGAAACCGAGTGGTTGGGAAATTGACTGTAAGTTAATTAATTTATATATTTACGAATATTTAAGCCTTGTTCCGATAAACTTTGAGAAATGATTTGCAAACTGTTTGGAAAAAACGAAGTGACATAAGATAGACTTTACATCCAACCCTTGATAAAAATCATTTGCCTAAAAATCCAAACAATCCTCTAAAGGTAAGAGCATACATAACGCAATTTACTGCTATTTCCTTTTTCAAATTCATTTGGCTAAACCTTACGATTTCAGATGATAATTGATTCAGATAACTAAAGCTAAGAGAACAAGATAAAATTCAATATGTCAAATAGGCCATTTTCCCGATTCAAAGATTTCGCAACTCTTCCTCCATCAAATTTTGACATTCCAGTAATAAGAAATTCCTCGCCCTACATATCAGAAGAGCAGTTACGAATACGTCATGATCATTTAGATAAGCAAAACTGGACTATACCGGGAAAAGAATTTGCTGCCTTTTTTGATAAGGCTACTGTTAATAATCAAGGGTACATTTAGAATTATGTTACAAGAGATCCTTCGTAAAGTCCATTTTTACATAAATTTAGGGAGGAAAATAAACGGAAATGGCAAGGTGCTGCTCTAAAATTTTGATAAATTTAAGAATATCATTTGTCTAGACTATTTTTAGATTGATATATTAATTTCTTAAATTTTAAGTTAAATAGAAGAAGCAAAATATTCAGAAATAATATTAACTAAGATCAGCTCTATATTAATGATTCAAAATGAATAAATTAAATTGACTTATTTAAAACTCCAAAAGTAAGTGTTTAAACTTGACCAAGGTCTTTTATCTGTGTTCATGAATCATCTTCCTCGTCTTCTTCACCATCTCCTTCATCCCCCACTTCTTAGAGAAGTAGCTCCAACTACTGCTCATCCCAACTGAGTTTCTTAGTGGCATCTTCTTCCTTCTTCTCTTCTTGCTGATCACCTTCCTGCTCTATCAAATCATCCAAGTCGATATCCTCCTCGTCTATATCGTCCAAGCCCTAAAGTGGGTATCTCAAGATGGCTGCTACTCCAGACAAGTTGTTCAATCCTACAATGTAAAATTAAAGAAAAAGAAACTTTATTCCACTTACTATCTCCTGAAGGATTCATAGAACTGAAAATGATATTTTTCAAACCATTTCTTTCAGCTTCCTCGACCATGCCTACATAGAGCTTTCTTGTGGCCACATTTTTAGCTCTGAACAGCTTGTCTGAGATAAGGAGAGTTTCTACAGCTTGAGCTTTCATTGCAAAGTCTACTGATCTTTAACCGTAACAGCATCTGTCTGGGTCCAATGAAAGGATCTCGAAGAACTTCTCAAGTGTCACTGACTCTGAGAAATAACAAATTAACTAAAGCAATTAAAAACACTCATAATATTGACTATCCTAATATAATTAGATGAGAAAACACTGAGATTATTGATTTAATCTTAAACAGTTCTACTGTTAATTACTTCTTGAAGAGAATGCTTAAAACCACTGGAAGTATGAGTGAGGATAATTCTGTCCAAACATTGCTTCAAGAACACATTGTGTTATTTTTGAGATTCTTGTTTCATATATTCATAAAAAGCTTCTTTCACGAATCCTGGTGAACCAACAACAATCGATTTAAAATTTTATATAATGAAAAAATGCAAAAATAATTTACTTATCTCCCTATTTTAATTTCAATTATTATCACAAAGAAGAACGTAATTAGTATCTAAATAAATTTATGAACAATAGATTTCAAGTTCTTTGCACCTTGAACGAAATGTTGAATCAAAGCTTGAAGAACCTACTCGAAGAACTTATTTTTCTGCTTGTCATGTTGCTGTGCGAATGCTTTCTTTTTTGAGATACTTTTTTCTATTTTCGCCTTGAGTTTAGAAGTGTTTTTGCCAACTAGGAATAAATGAGCTATTCCTTCTTCCATCACGATCACGCAAACATGTCCAATTTAAATTGTTAATAATGAAAACTTTTATCTTTAAAAGAGGATGCAATATCTTTTAATATGATTTTAAGTGAAGGTTGTGCATTCAATACAATAATACTCTATAATTCTTTAAATTCAATTATCTGATTTAATAAAGTTTATTAATAATTTAATAAATAACTACTATTAATAGAAATAATTAGAATTTATATTTCCACAGCATCATTAAGCTTTTTATGATGAACAATGTCAAAATTAGTCTTGATGAGAGTGAGTGTCTTGGGTGCTTGTATTTCAATAGATTGATACTAGCCTAACTTCAAGTATTTGTTCTCCTGTGCGTTAATGCCTGTAATACGAATTGCATCAGCTTCAGGGTCGAATTCAAAGGACTATATAGGTATTCCAAATTGATTCATGAATATAATTGTGAAAGAAACTTATAAGTATAAATCTTTGATTTCTAATTTGTTAATGATGAATGAAATATTGGCAACTTACCTCAACTCTAAGAACACAATCAAACTTTCTCTTGATGTTTTGAACTAGTCCAGAATATGATTCCTTTTATATCTTTCTATTATAAATCAGATTTAATGAGACTTTCAATAGAGTTTGAGTGATTGAACGCATTTCTGTTTTTTATATTTTTATTAAATTACCTGTAAGCTGAACCTTTGACTAAATCACCGATGTTCATTAAGTTATAGAGATTCCAGGCATCGTCAGTGTCTATCTCAAGAGCCACTCTAACCTAAAATATATAAATTACAAACTTCTTTTATTATTCCTACGATCATAACTCTTGTTTTCCAGTTGATACTTTTGCTTATAATTTTCATTTTTTTCAAGCTTTATTATTCCTTAATTAATTAGATATAATATTAAATTCAGTATTATAAAATATTTAGCCAACAAGGATATATTTATTTATTGATACCTCTTAATTATAGTTAATCATAAATCAATATTGATTTTTAAAAAGAGCATGTATATTTATATCAGAAATAGGCGTAATGATTCTCAATTCTCTCAACTAATTCTTCCAATCCATCTATATTTTCCATTCCACCAGGACAACTAACGCATATCTCGCTTACCATAAACAAAGCTTAATCACTGCCTACTCCCTCTATATAATCTGCAATGTCCTCATCAGTAAGCATCGAATCGAATTAAGAATCAAATTTCTCTTAAATTAAGTCCAAGTTAGTCATAATGTAAAACACTAAAGGCCCTAAATAAGGTTTTTAACGTAGAAGGGGCTCAAACTATTAAAGAATGTAGGGATCTTTCGATACAAAGAAATATCCAACCAGAAGTTGCCTATCTAAATAGCTCAAATAATTGAATAATATATGTGTGCGGGGGTGTGTCAAAATGTACTCAATTAGTGTAGGGTTTTGAGAGTCAATAATCTCATCTAAAATCAACTTCAAATGCTCAACTCTCCACAGTGAAAAGAGAGATTCAAAGAAATACTGAAATAGGTCAAAATATTCATTGATTATACAAAAGGTTAAAGGGAATATTTGGTTACGCAGAGCGCACACAGAATTTAAATCATAAGAGCCGGGTTTAGCTGTACAGTATAATAGATTTATTTTAGTTGAAAATGTGCAATATAAAATTAGAATTCAATGCATCTGATTGAGTTACAAACAATAGCAAAAGTCTAAATTATATAAATGATTATATGAAATTCTACCGAAATAATTATTCATCTCTAATTGTATGAGATAACATATCTACAGGGGATTTATAGGTTATTTTCAATTCTTAATTCCCTTTGTAATGTTTACCACTAAATAGTGTAATTTCTTTTACTGAATTCTTAATTAAGGTGATATTTGGCTAATTTAAGAAGATTTTTAATTCTTGAATCATCTCTTCTAATAATTTCATAAAGCTCTGTTGTAGTGGTTTCATGCTTACTCATACTATCATCTTTATCTAATCTCATTATGATCTAATCAATATACTCTTCAACGATTTAATGCAGTCCAATTTGTCAAGGATAAACATTATAATTTATTCTAAATTGTCTCATGTTTTCTATCAAATCATTCCTATTTCTTATAGGCATTTCAAATTAAATTAATTTCAAGAAATCTATTCCATTTTATCTACCACAGATAAATATCGATAGCTTTAATTCCATGCATAGTAAAAATCGTCATAATTCTTATTATAAATAGTCATTAGCATGTTGTGAGCTTTCCCTTTGTTTAAAAATCCCTCTTCAATCGACTCAATATCAAACTTACCAGGATTTAAATCAAGTCAAATATTTTATCTTAAAATGCTGCTTTTACAGGTAAAATGCCCAATTAAGGGGATTCCAAAGCTTGGTTTAAAATGATTTCTCAAACTCTTTCGAGTATACATTGGGATTTTTTGCTGAGATCTCTAATTGTACCTTAATAGTGGCGAAGTCTTCAAAACCTCGAACGTCAATTAAATCAATCATATTGTAGTGTGAGAGGATGTGCTGAGCAATTGCTAACTAATCTTCTTTTACGCAAAGCATTAAATCTATCTTTTTAGCTGTTTGCATGTAAAAAGAGAATTAATCTTTTATTTGATAGATAAAACGAATTTTTTATAATTTCTTTTCAATCTCTATCTCTTGGCATCAGTAACTTCCCTCATTTTCCTCTTCTTTGGTTGATTTTTATATTTTATTTAGCATATAATTTTAGAGTTTTAACGTGAAGGAGAAGCCTTCTTCTAACCAGCGTCTTATTTTTATTTCTCAACCTTCATAATTTTATGCATCTTTATGCTTGCTAGTTGGCTATTCCCGCTGACTAATTCATTGAAATCTTTCAAATTTATAAATCTAATTTTACGTTTACTGTTACTTTAAAATAGACCCAGTTTAGTTTTAGTTCATTAAGTTTATAGGTTGTTGCTATTATTACTCCTCATAATCATCTCCTGCAATTCTTACTCCCTTTTTAGCTTTTGAAGGCAGTTACAGAGATTTATTTGTGCCTTAACGATTGATTTAATCTTATTGTTGCTATAATCCTGGCTAGCTATAATAATTTTAATTATTAGTTCGTTTAATTTTTTATAGGAAAGTGCCAAAATTTGAATAGAAAAAATACATCTTATCAATAATAAGAAATAGTTACCTTTAATTGGATGCATTCATATTTTTAATGGAATGTACTCTTATGTAATTTTAATGATTTTGTCAAAAGCCTTTTAATTTTACTTTGGATTTAATAGAAAATTTTTGTTTTAGGGATTTTACTTGGCAAGCATTTCCTGTTCCCTTGCTTATTATGATCCCATTAAACTTTAATAATTCTTAATTAATTAATCTATTTATAATTAATTCTTTTACTTTCTTTTATGTCTTATTTTCACAAATTTTATTAAAATTATTAAAGATTTATTTCAGTTTTTTGCACAAAGAATTCAATATATCTTTTAAAGAAGAAAAGTCATTGGATTGAATTATTCATCAATTTATGAATTATTGAGTATTAATTATAAATTCTTAATAAAGAACTGTTCAAGAGCAGATGCATCATCTAAAAAATAACGCAAAAAATGTTTTTTTCTATGTATTTGTGAATTTATGAGTGAAATTTGTCTCGCCTTTAAGTAAGAAAATTGTCTCATATTAAAATGGAAGGCATGGCAAGTATAATTTTATAAACAATATCATTCATGAGAAACCTCTAAATGCCTATGTCCCATTCGCACTCTATCATGCATCGAAAAGCTGAAAATACGTACCACCCAGATAAATATCGAGAGTATTGTTACAAGTAAGTAATAATCAAAAAAATATATAAATGCGTTTAAATCAAGGCAGTGGGAAAGATGAATCGGCAAATTTTCATATATGAATCTAATATACTGCTGCTTTTAAAAAAATTTAATCAAATTTTTATTCCTAAAAATTAGCTAATACAACTATGTTTGCATGTTAATAATTCTTGTGGTTGCATCTACAAATCTCTAATAATAACTTAGCTAATATTAGTTGATTTTTATCAGGAACCTTTTGAGTTGACTTTTTATCTTTAGAGTTTTATAATATCTTAAAATAAATTAATATCAATTTGTTTACAACCTTCAAAGCAAGATTTGATCCTACTTTTTATGCTTTAATACAACTAACTAATTCACAGGCTGCATCTAATTTACTTATGAATTAAATGTGGCAAATTGTTTTATCATATTTTTCATTTTTGCAGAGAGACTGGGTGTGAACTTTTGAGGGGTTCCACTTCACCCAAGTTAAGATTAATTCTGTGAGTCATTAGGAGACTTCTTTCTCTTTTTCTCATTTTTGTCAAAAAATAATAAAATAATGGGTGTATTACTTTGGATCTGAGGCAAATTTAACTTATCCTTGGTCAGGTGGGAGTTTACCCTGCTTGGCAAGCATTTCAATAAATAAAAGTATATATATTTTTATAAATAATTTTGTAAATAAACTTAAACAATTGATTGAAAATTCCATTTAGATTTAAGTAATTTGACAATACTTGAAAAAAATATAATTAACATCAATGTCAAGTATTTATTTACAAAATTTTTAGCATATCATCTTTCAGTTTGTAGTATTATTTTTTACAATTAGTTAAATTAAAGAAAGAATATTTATAGAATTCTCTTTATTCTTAATAAACTTTTGATAATATGAATTAAATATTTTTTAAAAATTGATATATCAGAGACTTGAATTTATTTTATTTTATTTTCTATATGTTTACTTTATATGATTTCTAAATTATTCGTTTTTTATGTTCAAAACTATTCCTCGTAATTTAGCACTTGCAAACTACTTTACTTGCAGCTTTATTATGTTAAAATCGTGGGTTGATCACTTTTAAGTATTTGAATGCTCTATATTTTATCACTTATTTTGGAATCAAAATCTTATAATTAAAGCGAAATGCTGGCTTCTTAGTTTTATTATTGCAAAATTATATTTAATTTCTAATTTTTACTTAAAAAATCAAGATTTTAATATATTTTCTTATAATGGATCAATCACTTATAATTATTTTATGCTTAAGTCATATTATGTATAATTAATTCAATTTAAAAGACGTATTTAATTTTTAATTGTCAATAATACTCATCTTTAAAATAAGAATTAGGGTTTTATAAGCCTTATTTAAGTTTTGCGTCTATAGAATTTACATCTATTTATATGGGTTGTAGATACTTCAACAATATATAATCATATTTAACAATTTAATAATTATAGTCAAACAATATTTTTAATTTATAAAATTTTCTTGCATTAATTATTAAAAAAAGGGAATTTTAAAGTGAAGGTATATATATATATATATATTAAAAAAGATTTTTTTTAATTTTGAATCTTCTATCAATCTTTTATGATTTGCTATTATAAAAACTATAAACTTTAAACAATCAAATATTCTTGTATAAATTAAGAAATTATCAATTATTTTAAATGCAATATTGGTAAGAAGTTATGCTATTGATAATTTTAAATGCATTTTATCATTGTTTATAAGTTTTCGAAAAATTTAATCTTTTTTAAGAGGTATTTCTTTGCAATTATGACTTCTAAGAATATTAAATTATAGTAAAATACACCATATAAAAAATTGAGAAAAAATATTTATATTAAAATGTAAATATTAGACTACAGATAGGGAATGATCCTCATCTAGTGTTTTGAGAAAATTATCTTATTAGTTATTTTATTTTAGCGTTACTGCTGAAGTATTTCAGTTAATTAGTTAGTTTATACTATATGAGTAAATATATAATTGCGATAACCATTTCATAAGACTTTAAATAAAATTTACCCAGAATAATTAATTTTGTACATAATAAAAGAAAATAGGGATTTATTGACAAAATCTCAGTTAATTCCAGAAATTTCTTAATTTTTTTCACACCATTTTTAAATAGAAAGTCGTTATTCTAGTTATTCTGGTTTCTAATTTATTATAATCTCTTATTTTTTTAGCAGTAAAATTTAGACCGAATTCTACGAAACGACTGGTGAATAAAACTAATACTTGTATTATGGAATATTTTTTTAAAAAATATATATTATGATAAATGCTGGCTCATAATGAGAATTGGGGCCTTTAAAGCTCTTAAATATATCTAAAGATAATATCGGTATAATTATCCTTTATTTGAGTTTATTGGCTACTTTAATAGATTGTATTATCATTTATACTTCGCTCTTTGGTTTCAGACTATCCAGAATTTGAAATATCATTCTCAAGATAAGATTAAGGCTGTTTTCTTGCCTTTTTTTTATTTTATTTCCGATTTATAGGCTTTTCATGATAATAGTACATTTTACTGATAAGTGATTGATAAAACATTTTTTCTTAAATACTGGCAGTTAGTATCTATATTACTACAAGTAAAATGCTCATGAAACCTCCTGTGTTTGTGATTGCTGTCAATATTGTGTCCACTGTTCTCACAATTTCTTAACGTTTTTCACTAAAATATAATTTAGTTATTTTTTAGAATTGAAATTAAATCTGGAGATACAAAATCAATCCTGTAGGATGCTTCAAACATAATTGATATTAGGAACTATGTCTTAAATCAGTATGTCAGTATGGTTGTTGGCAAGCACATCGTCCCCTATTCGTGAGCGAATACTTCCCAAAAATAATATATAATTTTAATAAATATATTACAAAAATTAGAAATAAAATCAGGAAAAATTATCATTAAATGATTAAAATTAACTAACGACTATATTTATTTGTATTCCAGCTTTGAATGGATCATTTTAATTTGAGTAAAATTATTCAATATTGTCAACTTAGTACAATTCTATTTATTGAATAATTTCAATATTTGTATAATGTATTAAATTCGCGTTGTACAACATTCAATTCACTAGAAAAGATAGAATCGTGGAAGTCTACAATAGTAGGGTAGATCTGAAACATAAAAGATTTTAGCAAGTAATTTTGGTAATTTAAGGTATAATATCTGGTAAAATACTTAATCGGAGTGTCGAAATTCTTGTTCTCAACATATTATTATCACTTAAATTTAAACAAAAATGTAAGTTAACTGTCATTATTATTTTATTTGATTTTCTGCATGGTTATTTAGAAATATTTTCATAATTTACTAAATAAGAGTCTTATATTATTATATAATTGTTAAGATTTACTAAAATAGAATTTTATTTAGAAGACTTTATTAGATTTCATATAAAAATTATTTAGCTAAAAATAAAATCCTTCTAGATAATTAAATAAACTTAATTAATAAACGAAATCACAGATATAAATAATTAAATAAAAAACTCTTTTAATAAATCTCAGAATTTAGCAATTTAAATTATTATTCTTATTTTTTTTAATTTCAGCAATACTCAAATATGTATGAAGTAATTTAACATAATTTAATTTTAAAGAAAAGTCAAATTTATCTAATTTTTTTATTGTAAATCCATTTCCATTATATTAAGAATAAATTATGTCAAATCCAAATTCTTATGAGACACTCTATATTTCTTGAACAGATTTGCAACTTCTATTTTAGCCTGGAAATATCTGTTCTAAGTTACTCTGAATACATGGAGTTATATGAATGTAGACCAAGCTTCCTTCTTAAGCTGACATTGAATCTTTTAACTCAAAATTAAAGTCCCTATAAATTAAAAATTAAATTGCTTATAATTTAAATGTGGGGGGGGGTCTTCAGATATAATATTATATTTGATTGATTGAGTAAATAATTGTATAAAAATGATTATTATCAAATAAATTTTAAAATTAAAGTCTTTTTATGGGCAAATGGAATTTTATGCCAATTAGTAAATATTCAAAAATCGGCCAAAAAGTATATTAATAATCAAAAATGTATAATTGTTTTTAATATTTTAATAGGATAAATTAAATTTACGATCTAACTAAAAAATATTTTATTTTGCGTTATCTCGTATTATTAAATAAACTATTTTTTTAAGTAAATATACTTTCATTTATATAACTCATGTTAGAATGTTTTCTCATTAATTTTTTGTCCAATAAATATTGCTTATTATTTAATCTTATACTCACGATTGGATAATAATTTATTAAGTAATACTATAAGTTCTATTAATAAAACTGGAGAGATCTATTATTAAATTGTAAGTACATATAATCCTAATATAAATGATTCGCATATAATACTATAACAAGCATAACTGTTGCTAAAAATAGATAAAACTCAAATATAATATATTTATATTTTTGATTATTTAATCATTCACTGGCAAATCTAAGTAATTTTACTGAATGCTAGATTTTCTATAGTTACCTTATCTCCTAAAAATCTATCATTTTGACATATTTCACCAGGTATTGAAGTGCGGTTAAGTGAGAAAACTCCTTGGTTTATAGTAGTGTGCCATTAAATGAAATTTCTTTTATTTTAAATAATAATTTTTAATTTAAATATAATTTATATTAAATATAGAAAAATTGAAATTGATAGAGAAATATTCGAAATAATCAAGTGAATAAGTATAATTTTCTCCTCTAAATATTCCCAAGCCAATATCAAAATTAGAAGTATTTAATATAATTTATTTGCCTGAAACAGATAGATTTTCATATGTTGTTGAAGTTGCGATATTTAAAACCCCAAAACCAGTTATTTTTTAAATATTTTTTTGAACATATTATAAAGTATAATTGGGATTATTTTTGAGCAAAAATTTATTTTGTAAATTATAAATTAAAATCATTAATCTTCACAATTAAAGTTTACAAAAAATGAGAAAAGATAGATAATATAAAGCTTATATAAAAAATTAGAATTAAATTAGCGAAATTCAAATACAACGATTATTTCATTTGTTAATATCCCATCTTATAAATTATTTATAATTAAACTTTTTTATTTAATAACATAATAAAAAAGAGTAAAGTTTCTTTTAGCATATAAATTCTTTTCTATAATTTAAAATTAATTGAATGCAGGGAATATAATATATTAAAATTCATCAAAAAATTTCAATAAGGGGGTTTAGGGGTTATTATTGTAGGTTTATCTTTGCCAAACTGATATAATTTGGACAAGAAAGTATGCGAAGAGTGCTATTCTTGAAAATAATGTGACAATTCCACCAAAAACTGATTTATACGTGGAAGAATTAAAATATAAATAATTGTAAATAAGGGATGATATTTAAATATTTTTAATTTAATTAAGTAAATTAAAAATTTTATTTAATTGCAATTTACTATTTTTATGATTAATTGAATAATTCTGATATTCTTAGAACTATTATTTAATGAAGCGATTCTATTTTTGTAAATGTTTTGATTGTATTTAAAAATAAGTAGGCCAAATTAAAAAGAATTTATTATTTATTTCCCTCTCTTCTTTTTGAAGTCTTTCAAATATAAATTATAAGAAAACATTACAAATAATTAATGGTAATTATTAAACTGGTGTGGATTGAATTATGAAAAATAATTATTTTATCATTAAATTTTTATAATTAATAGAATCTTTGTAGCTAAGAGTAATTGGATGTCCAAATGCGTCATTGTTTCTAATCCTTCTGATAATCGTATTCATTATATATTGTAGTTTATACATTATAAAAAAATCAATTCTTATCAGATTTCTTGTCAGATCAAATTATACTGAACTACCTATTTTACATTGAACTCATTCTAAAATAAATTTGTTTTATAATAAAAGGAGATAGAAAATTTATATAAATCGCAATCAAATAATTAAAATATATCACAATTATTTTTAAAGAAACTTGACTAAGTCGTATATCTTACTTTATCATCAAGCAGCTAGTTTCTTCATCATCTATTGATTGTATAAAATTATTTTAATTTAAAGTTTCTTTTAATAATTTGAATTGATAAAGAGATTAAACATTAGTACAATAAAATATACACTTTAATAGTTAGTATAGCAATATGTAAATTTTTCAAATGTAATTTCCCCTTCAAGATTTTCATCAAATTACTACAAAATATCCTTAATTGTTTCACTTGACAGAGCTTTCCCAAAACTTAACACCTCTCCTATTTCTTCTGTGCTTATAAGTCCACTTCCATCCTTATCAAACATTTTAAAGGCTGCTGCTAATTTCTCAGTAGTCAAAAGCTATTTTTCATTCATTGTTGCTATCAAGAACTCTGAGTAGTCTATGTAGTTTAATTTTAAATATAAATGAATTAGTAATGATATAATGATATGAAACTAAACTCATTTCACAATACATAATTTTTGTCAATTTAATATAGTTATTCTTATTCATATCTACAGAATCAAAAATCTTGTCAACATCTTCTTTATTCAATTTCTCTCCAAAAAATCTTTTATATCCAGCCATAATCTCCAGTTTTGACAACTAGCCATCTCCATCTTAATCTATGGCTTTAAAAATCTTTGATAAATGTTCCTTCTCAGATTTGCTTAGCAGTTGAGTTACTATATATGTGTAGGTTGCTTACTTTAGTTTCTGGTCTGCTCTGAAAGTTTTTAAGTTAGCCAACGCACCTTAGGCTAAAGTCTAGTCTATGATATCTGGGTTAACGTCTATATTCGTTGTTATCCAGTCATGTTATAGAGCCTGTTCAGCTGTCATTCTTTTTTCTGGATCGTACTACAGAAGCTTAGTTATGAAATCTTTAGCTAAGTCTGTAACTTGTCCAAATAATTGCTCATGAAAAGTAAACTTGCCTATTTTCACTTTCTTCATAATTTCTTAGTCGGAGATACCATTAAACGGAGGTATGCCACATAGTAAAATGTAAGTAATAACTCCACAAGACCATAAATCACACATGTGATTGTACTTTTTATTCAGTATTTCAGGTGCTATGTAGTAAGGAGTTCCAACTTTTTGCTCTAAATATTTTTGAGAACTTCCTTCTTAATCTGGCTTCAATTTTATGGCTGATCCAAAATCTATGATTTTTATTTAATCGTAGTCCTTATTCGCTTCTAGCAGCATATTTTCAGTTTTTAAGTCTCAATGTACAATATTCTTTTGGTGGCAGTAATTTACCACTATTAAAATGGTATGCATCAAAAGAGCAGCATCTTTTTCTGTAAACTTTCGTCTTGAAGAAAGTTCGTCAAATAATTCTCCTCCTTTGCATATTTCAGTCACAAGGTAGTAACGCTTTTCATCTTGAAAGAATTCATACATTTTTATTATGTTCGGATGATCCTAAACGAAAAAGTTAATTCCAAATCTGTAATTTAGCTGTTCTCAAGAAACTTGTTAATTTATTTAGACTTATAAAACTTAAACCTTCTAGAATACGCTAATTTATAACTAATTTTATTAAGTTGTCCTTTTAATTTAAAATTATTGAATAAAGTTTACTAATTCCCTAAGAATGCTAATTTCATGTCTCAACATTTTTTCTTCTTCCAAATCCATTTATGATTTTTTCAATACTTTAACAGCCCTTTAGGCACCAGTCTCTCTATGCACACACATTCTTACTTCTCCATAAGCTCCTAATAATATAAGCAATTTACAATAATTTTAGAAATGCTAAACAAAAATCATTAAAGAAGTGCTATGCCTAATAAGTAATAGGATAATTGGATCATGATGAAAATTAAAATTCATATTTTGCTTTTGTTAAGGTTTAAAATTGCATTCTAAAAACTTACCATTTAAAGAAAATAATCGAGAATTGATAAATGAAAATGAAATTAATAATTAAAATACAAATACCTAATAATGGTGACGCTGGTGGAGACTGTTCACTCACAAAAAATGTAAGTTACAAAAAACATATCTGAAATTTACTTTTTACAGAGAATCAGGCAGGTAAGAGTCGTGAAGGCTGAGAACAAGTAATTCACAGAGCACCTCAAAGACAAGGAAACAGAAGACTGACTCATGCAGATGGTGACATTTACGAAGGCATTTGGAAAGATGAAACTGTTTTTTTGAGATTCCATTTTTTGATTATTACAATAAGTATTAGTATTCATCAAAATTATATTCTTACAATCATATATTTTTCGCTTTATTTATCTTAATTGCCCAGCTACTTCCCAATACGATAGCAATCTTTGAAGTTTAAAGTATTCTCCGTGATAAAATTTGCAGTATGCATTATTATTTAATTAAATAACTAAGTAAATTTTAAATTAGAAAATTATTATATAAATTTGAGAAATAATAGCAAACATTAAACTTTAATGTTAAATTATAAATTAATGAGAGCTTTAAAAAGATTTAAGGATACAATTTTTTTATTTTATATATTCATTTTTGTTTGTCTGCTAATTATTGAACTTTTATAATCACCAATTAGGCTTTTAGCTATCCTCATCAAGAGAAATATTAAATTTGATATTTAATTTAATAAAAATAAATTATATTATTATTTTTTTTAAAGATGCTTATCTGACATAATAGAATCATTGCTATTTTATTACTTTTAAATATTATTACTATCTTTTGAATTCATTGCTATTAATTTAGGATCTATAAGATTCTATTGATCATTTTACCACTAGTCTTGAAGAGTAGTGTTTGTATTTAGAGTTTAATCAGTTTTTTATTTAAATATTTCAAATTCTTTTGTTTACTACTACAATCTTATAATATTTGCTGATTGATTCAAGCTATGATTATCATATTATAAAAATTATATTAATTTAGATAATTAATTGGAAATATTTTTGTACAAATAATTGATAAAAATATGCTTAAAATTTTAAAATGAAGACCAGTCTATATATATATATATAAAATTTCTTGAATTTATTCTGTTTAAATAAAAAAAAACTTGAAATTTATGTTAAATCTCTTGAATAGTTTTATTTTTAACTATATCCCTCGACTTAAAATTAATTACCCATACTTTATTTCAAGTTTTAATCGATAGCATTATGTTTTAGATATTCTGGAAGCAAATACTTAAACAATTAATAAACTTAAATCTAAAAACAAATAATTTGTAATATGATGTTTATTATCAAATGATTTATAAAATCTTTTTTACATCTATTATAAATATATATAATGGTGGTATAATTTCCCTTAAAAATTAATACCAGGCCTTTTTTTAGCTTAAAAATAATAATGCGATATCACAATTAAATAAACATTGCTTAATAATAATTTATATAATTATATTTCATAAATTTATTTATTTAAACATATATCTCTGTAATGGATTTTAGCTCTAAATATAAGAAAAAATAGACAAACAAGACTGTAATTTAACGTCTAATTAAATTTTTGAGCAGAGAGAAATTTGGTATAATTAAACTCATTATATACAAATTTAAAATTAATTTTTATCTAATTAATTTCCCAAAATCGAGGGTATTTATTTTAGCTATAATGATAAATTCCATATTTATAGGCAATTCAATTTGTAAATTAAATTGGTTAATTTATACCTTTGAAAATTTTTTTGGGTTTAAATCTTCTATCAATCTTTTATGATTTGCTATTGAATGATGAAATTTATTTTTAAAATTAAGATTTAATTAACATGCAGAAATCTTAAATTTATTCAATATTGTTAAGAAGCTGTTGAAGTGATAATTTTAAATGCAATTTATCATTATTTTTAAGTCTCGAAATGATATTGTCTATTTTTTTAGATTCCTTCTCTCCACTTCTAAGAATATTAATTATTCCATAATTTTAAATTAGAATCATGCATGAATTAAATAATTAATATTTGATTATAGATAAGGCATAATTCTCATCTAATGCTTTGAGAAAATGATCTTTTCAGTAATTTTATTTTTCTGTAATTATTGAAGTATTTTAGTCAATTCTAAATATTTCTTAGTTTTCTTAACTCCATCATTAAACAACATATTTTCTGATTTACTATATGATTTTCCATTTACAATATAGACATTTTTCATGCACTTTAGGTATTTACAAATTCTCTCAAAAGACTGCTTAATCAATGAAACATTATTTTTAATGAAAAAATTATAATAAAATCCTTAAATTACAATAAATTGATTAATGCTCATCCAAATCGAAAATTAAGGTCTTTTTAACTCTTATATATATTTGTATATAGTGTCAATCATATTACCATTATTTTGTTAAAGTTATGCGTCTTTTCATGTTAAATCAAGTTCTATGATTGAATCAATAATATTTATTTATGAAATTGAATCTTTAGATACATTTATTCTACTCTATTTTTCCGATATTGATTTATTATTTTTCAAAAAATCTTACTTATTTTGTGGACCTTTTTTGACTGATTTTTAATAAATGTTTTGCTTGTTTTCAGTATTGCTATAGATTATTGAAATTGGGAAATACATCAAAAATAAAATAATTGATTGGAAGTTAGCGTTGATTGTTTTTAATATTTAAGATTGATCTATCAATGGAATTGAGCTGTTACATCCAATATCGTAGCAATTTTACATAGAGGATTGACTTGTTCCTCTATTAAGTGAGGTATAACAGTAATTTAAAAATATTACTATTTGATTAATGATCTTAATATGGGTGGCTGTATCGGTGGATCTTAATTGCCAAATTTTGATTTAGATACTAAAAGCCATAAAATTTTAGTAATAGTTTACTGGTATAAGTACATTTTGCTGATAAGGGATTGATAAAACATTTTCTCTTGTATACTGCCAATTAATATCTAAATTACCACAAATAAGATGCTCATAAAACCCCCTGTATTTGTGATTGCCGTCAATATTGTGTCCACTGTTCTCACAATTTCTTATCGTTTTTCACTAAAAATATATTAAAAAAAATGTCATTTATTCTCATTAAGATATCATAATGATATTTTATAATTAGGCAAATGTAATATTGTAGGAATAAATTCAAAATTAGGAAATTAGTTATATTTAAATTAAAAAATAAGTCTAAATAGTGGCAGTTTTAATTAGCCAATTTAAACGATCTTGGGCTCATTCGAGGGAGCATTCAAATTTAACTGGAAATTATTTCTGTCGGTACTATTTTATTTCACCCCTCATGCGGGATAACTTGACTTAATTGAATTCCTCTATTTTTGAGGGGTGAAATAAAATAGTACCGCCAGAAATTATTTCCAGTTAAATTTGAATTCTCTATCGAATGAGCCCAAGATCGTTTAAATTGGCTAACTAAAACTGCCACTATTTAAACTTATTTTTAATTTAAATATAATTAATTTCCTAATTTTGAATTTATTCCGATAATAGATAAATAAATAGCTCTGTCAGAATTTTATAATTAACTAAATTCATCAAAATAAGTTGATTTGTAATTTTAAATTTTTTTATGATAAATTCATTTCCAATTATCCCCTCATATATTATCAATCTGAATAAAAATTGCTTATTAATTAAAATAAATAATTTAATAAATTTTATAAACTGAACTAACCCCTAGATTAATTTGTATCCCATTATCGTAAGGACTAGATTGAGAGGATTAATACTATTCAATAATATCAACTTGGTACAATATAAATATAGATATTTAATTTACTAGATAAAATCAATATATAATATTTTGACATTGTTATTTAAATTTATCAACATCAAATTAGAATTTTTAAATTAATTCGTTTATTTCAATTTTAAATATATAAATAAATTAATACTGAATTCTTTTTGTATCACATTTTAAAACCTCAATAAAAATTAAATTAATTGTATTTAAAACTTTTAGATTTAGTAGAACAATAATGCAGTTTTTTAAAAATTAAATTATATATGATAATCTTGGAGTGTATGTTTTGATTAATCAGTTAATAAAAAACATAATAAAAATTGTATATAAGTAAATAATAGATACATATTTAATTAATTTATTTTAATTTTTGCACAAAAATTGATTTATTTAATAGATATAGATTATTTAAGTTAATTATGTTGCTTAATTTTTCAAAATTAGATTGAAATATAATGAAACTATATTATCAAAGCATATTCTTATTTACATGGATAAAAATAAAATATAATTCACGTAAGCATTCAGTCTAAATTCATAGTATTAACATAAATTGCCTCTATTTTAAATAAAAAATCTTAGTTATAAAAAATCTATAAACTAAAACATGTACTTAATCGTTTATAAAAATTGATCTTCTTTGACAAACCAACTTCTTTTATTTATAATAATGTTCATTTTATATTAGTATTTCATTCATATTATTAAAAATAACATTCAAAACCCCATAACCCGTTAGTGAGGTTTATAAATGCTTTGATTTTTAGAGTTTAGTTGGGGTCTTATTGGGGTTAGTTGAGAAATTAGGCTCTATTTATGATGAGTAATATTTAAATTTACTCCTTAAGCTTAGTTATGGTACGTGTATTAATATAGACTAAGCCAAACCTGCACTAAATTATGCAGCAATAGCAAAGTTATTACGCAAGAGTGCCTCAACTGTTAGGTATCACTGCTTGCTAGCTGTTTAGCATTTCAATTCTGGTTCTTGATAACATCCTGCAAGAAAATAAAAGCTCTCACAGCATATATTGACTACCTCTGCGACTGAAGACTTTAAAGTATTGGGCACACTTTCCACTCGAATAGCAAGCTGTGATGTTTCATCGCAAGTTTCCTGACATGCGTATCTCTCCTTAAACTATAGCCAACATTTATTGAAGAAATGGTATTACTTTCAAGACTGTCAACAGAGTGAAAAGAGTGATTGATTTTACAGTGCCATTTATAGCAATAATTTAAACTATATATATGATTAAATGCAGAGAGCTATTACTAATAACATCAAGTTCATACACGCTGATGAAGGTGTGTTTTCCTTCAACACCTTTATTAATAAGTCTTGGTATAAGAAGCATGATATTATAGAAGTGTATGACTAAAAAGTAAAGGTAGTCATCCACGCAATTTTAGCTGGTATAAGTGATGATTCAGGCTTGGAGAGTTATGTCATTCGCCCTCGCTCTATAAAGCTTGTTTAGAAAAAAGAGTTCCTACATAAGATGAGAGAGAAGTATAGCAACCAAGATGTCATCCTGTTTGTTGATAACCTGTCAGTTCATAAGACTAAGGAGTCTAAGAAAGCTTATGAAGACCTAAACATTACTCCTGTTAACAACGTTCCTTATAGCATTTAATTTAAGAGAATAGAATTCTACTGGAGTTAAATAAAGACTCACTACAAGAAGCTGCTGCTCTATCATCTTATGCATGACTTGCCCATCGAAATAGTAGACTTGATTCAAACAAGCTGTAAAAGAGTGAGCGTATAAGAAAACAGTTTGTGCGAGAGAGGGAATAATGAATGTTTATAAATAAGTTTTAGATTTAAACGAGTGAATATATTGACATAATAAATTGGTCCATAAAGGGGTTTGGCTTCTCTTATTTTTCTTCTTCTAATGGCTTGCTTGGGCCCACATTTCTTCTATTAGTGCCAGCTCCTGCATCTATGTTCATTTCATCTTGCTTTTAAACTTCTTTATAAAGTCTCTTGCTAACTTCATGAATAGACTATGACTTTTCTCTCTGTGAACCGTTGCATGTTCTTTCATTAGGAATATACCAGTTCCAGGTTTCCCTACAAAGTTATGAATTAAAGCTTACAAGAGAGGTAAAGATGCTTCTTAAGCTCCGCGAGCCAGGTCTCGCTTATTCGTATCCCTGAGCTACTTCAATGATCCATCTGAGATAACTCTCTCTAAAAGTGCCAAGAACACCAAAGAAGAAGCTCCTTTCTAGAAGTTTGTTAAAGAGTTAATTCTTGGTTGGAAGATAAAATACCAAATCTTCATCTTTCATCGCATAATCGTAGAGATTAGTGACTGAAATCTCTGGGTAGTTTGGTATTTTTATCAGCTAAATATCATTTTTTTAAAGGCATTCTTTTTATAACAGAGAAAACTTTTTAAGAATGATATTTTGGTACCTCCATGGTTGGAAGGAATAAACCGACTAGAATGTTTGTTTGACTGTACATTGTGTTATTACCGTGTTGTGTGGGGTATTGGAATGGATCCTCTTTGCTCCTGAATCTTTAGATCATTTCTTTGGCCTCCACCCTTTTTATTTAGCACTCATTGATTCCATCTTTTTCTACTTCCTATTAATGAATTTCAAGTTTTAATTTATAGACTTCTGGATCCTATTGTTTAAAATCTTACTATTAAATATGGGCATCTTATAGGAAGGTCAACCCTGTAAAGATACGTGGAGAAAGTTGTCAGAAGCTGTAACAAACTCAGAGATGGAGCTCCATTTTTATCAATTTAATTCCATTAAATTCGTACTAAAATAGTATAAACTTAATTACTGCTGGTACTAAATCCGTTTAAGTATAATAAGTACCATTTTAATATTACCAAGACTTAATTATTACCTAGTTTTAAACTAATCAAAACCCCAAAACCCCTTAATGAGGTTTATAAGTGCTTTGATTTGTAGGGAATTTGTTAGGGGTTGGGGTTATTAATTAAATGCGAGACAAAAATAACAAGCTTTTGGGGTCTATTTATGATGAAGAGTATATAGATTTAGTGTTAATTGCGTTATGGATGTGATATGTATAGTGAATAAGTCAAACCAGTATTGAACAATAAGTCTATTGCAATGCTCTTAAAGCGTAGTCCATCAACTGTTCGCTCTCACTGCTTGAAAGCTGTGTAATTAAAGCAATAATAGCTGAATTCTTAGCTAAGAGGAAGTCAAAGTTTCTATAGAAGCATATTGACTATCTTATTAATGAAAAAACTTTGAAGTATTGGGCTCACTTCTCTCTCGACTAAAGATCCATTATGTTTCACCGCCAGTTCCCTGAGTTGAAGATCTCTGCATAATCTGTTGCAAACATTTATAAACGAAACGGTATCTCTTACAAAGGTGTAAATCGTATCAAGAGAGTAATTGATTTCACTCTGCCATTTTACAACAACAACTTAACTTATATTTATAATTAAATGCAGAGAGCCTAATAGAATAATATTAAGTTTATTCATGCTGACGAGGCTGTGTTTACCTTCAACACTTTCATCTAGAAGTCTTGGTATAAGAAGCATAGTAATATAGAGGTATATGAATAAAAAGTCAAGGTATAAACAATGGCAATTCTTGGAGGAATTAGCGAGGATGCTGGTTTAGAAACTTATGTTATTCATCCTCGCTCTATTCAGACAGAGCAGTATATTAAGTTCTTAGAGCAGCTGAGAGAGAAGTACCCTGAATAAGAGATTATACTGTTTGTTGATAATCTTTCTGTTCATAAGACAAATGAAACAAGGAAAAGTTATGAACAACTAAGAATAACACCAGTATTCAACGTACCTTACAGCCCATAGTTTAATGGAATTGAATTCTACTGGGGTATACTAAAAGGTCATTATAAGAAACTGCTGCTTACCATCTAATGCATGACCTACCTATCGATACAATAGACTTTATTAAAAGCTCAGCGAAGTGAGTAGATAATTTGTTGGCTTAAAAGTGTGCTAACAAAGGGAGAGTGAATTTATATAAATAAGTTTTGTAGTTAAGTTAATGAATATATAAGTCACATTTAAAATTCTTTAGAGGGAGCTGGCTTC
>ARYC01007836.1:0-13343 GCA_000711775.1 Oxytricha trifallax
AATAGAAGTATCGTCTGCATTCAATTAAACCGTTTGAATTGCAAATGAATTTTTATTTGAACTTTCGTGCCTACTCCTTTAACTATTGGAATAAAGTAGAGGTATTGAGGTTCTCTCAATAACTGAGTTAAAAAGTTTAATTGCTTGTCAAGTCGTGTCGATTAAATGAAAAAGAGATAAACGATTCAAGAAAAAAGGATTTTAAGCATTCGTCGCCTCAAATTTCATTAAAACAATATAAGTTTAAATCTCAACTTTCAAAGGAATGACGTGGTTCTCGTCGGCAGATATGAAAATGCAATTATAAAACTTTGTTGAGAACTTAATTTTGATTGAGTCCTGAAAATTGAATTTAGCCGACATGTTCAAAGCTTCAAAATATTAAGTCAAAGTCGAACCTTAAACAAAAGTCATATCAAATTTTACAAGATTTGCTACTTATAAATGCGTTTGTAATAGACCATTAGAATATCATTAAGAAGTTTGTTTTCTTTTACGAGGAAAGAATATTAAGCATTTGATCTGCTTTGTCTTATTATAAAACTTTTTATTTTGACAATTCTAGCATAAGGTATCATAACAAGTTATAAACTTCATGTTGCGATTGAAATTAGTGTGAAATTTGAGCTAATAGATTGTGACAAAAATATCACCAAATGACCTCTAATTTATTGAGTTAAAGTGAAACTTTAAGAAAAATAATGGAGAAATAGGCAATTTGCAATTTCAAATCAGCACTTCTGTAAAATGCTTTGAAACTCTTTCAAAGTCTTAATTACATGTTTTGATAAATATAGTGTATAATATGAGTGGCTACGTTGTCTAACTTTGAATTTCATGGTAATATCTAAATAAGCATTTTTTTGAAAGAAGTGATATAATGTTGAATTGCAAAAGTTCCTAGGAATCATGTTTAAAGTTAACTAGGCTGGAGTCATCGCTGATGTGCTTAAAGTAAATGTTACCATCAATTTTAATTCTATGAATTCCCAGAAATCGTCTAAGAAATGAGCTTTTCAAAGATGACATGGCCCGGTACGTATATAGATTTTCCAAAAAGCAATCAAATTTTTATATCTTTTAACCAAGCAATCAAGTATCAATGTGAAAAGAACCTTTTGCTGATGTGTTTACTTTAGATTATCGTATTTTAAATATATCCTGAAGACTCTTGCTTGCAAATAAGAAACCAAACTTTATTAAATTTGAGGTATTCACAAGAAATATCTTGGATAAGAGCAGTTCCATACTCCCTTTTATAAAGATAAGTACTTGAGTTATTTCAAAGCTCCAATAGCCCGACCGATACTTTATATCTATGGCAAAAATGGAAATGTGGCTAATCTATAAAATGCTGAGCTTTTTGAGTTTGCTTCAACAATTATTTATAAATGTCAGAATATCAGTGCTAATTTATGTACAAATTGCAAAGCTCTTTTGCGAGAAGTCTAGACATACAATTCTGGATCTTGAAAAATATCAAACAAAAAAGTAAGCATCTCTCGTGTAGAAATATCTCTTACAATTTTGTTCCTTATCATTAAAAAAACAATTGATTAATTTTGCTTTCGATTTTTATGAATGCTTAATAGAGCTGTTTAATACACAAATAGAGAAAACAAAGACATGCAGATATAAATCGTTTCTATTTATCTCAACTTATATTTGCCTTAAATGTATATTACACTCATGTAATATATCTTCGACCCTTCTCCTTATTCCAATACGTGCTCAGTATACCTAACAAAGAAAGCAAATCACTAAGTTTTTTAGTTTTTAATAGAAGTATCGTCTGCATTCAATTAAACCGTTTGAATTGCAAAAGAATTTTTAATTGAACTTTCGTGCCTACTCCTTTAACTATTGGAATAAAGTAGAATTATTGAGGTTCTCTCAATAACTGAGTTAAAAAGTTTAATTGCTTGTCATGTCGTGTCGAATAAATGAAAAAGAGAAAAAAGATTCAAGAAAAAAGGATTTTAAGCATTCGTCGCCTCAAATTTCATTAAAACAATATAAGTTTAAATCTCAACTTTCAAAGGAATGACGTGGTTCTCGTCGGCAGATATGAAAATGCAATTATAAAACTTTGTTGAGAACTTAATTTTGATTGAGTCATGAAAATTGAATTTTGCCGAAACATGTTCAAAGCTTCAAAATATTAAGTCAAAGTCGAACCTTAAACAAAAGTCATATCAAATTTTACAAGATTTGCTACTTATAAATGCGTTTGTAATAGACCATTAGAATATCATTAAGAAGTTTGTTTTCTTTTACGAGGAAAGAATATTAAGCATTTGATCTGCTTTGTCTTATTATAAAACTTTTTATTTTGACAATTCCAGCATAAGGTATCATAACAAGTTATAAACTTCATGTTGCGATTGAAATAAGTGTGAAATTTGAGCTAATCGATTGTGACAAAAATATCACCAAATGACCTCTAATTTATTGAGTTAAAGTGAAACTTTAAGAAAAATAATGGAGAAATAGGCAATTTGCAATTTCAAATCAGCACTTCTGTAAAATGCTTTGAAACTCTTTCAAAGTCTTAATTACATGTTTTGATAAATATAGTGTATAATATGAGTGGCTACGTTGTCTAACTTTGAATTTCATGGTAATATCTAAATAAGCATTTTTTTGAAAGAAGTGATATAATGTTGAATTGCAAAAGTTCCTAGGAATCATGTTTAAAGTTAACTAGGCTGGAGTCATCGCTTGATGTGCTTAAAGTAAATGTTACCATCAATTTTAATTCTATGAATTCCCAGAAATCGTCTAAGAAATGAGCTTTTCAAAGATGACATGGCCCGGTACGTATATAGATTTTCCAAAAAGCAATCAAATTTTTATATCTTTTAACCAAGCAATCAAGTATCAATGTGAAAAGAACCTTTTGCTGATGTGTTTACTTTAGATTATCGTATTTTAAATATATCCTGAAGACTCTTGCTTGCAAATAAGAAACCAAACTTTATTAAATTTGAGGTATTCACAAGAAATATCTTGGATAAGAGCAGTTCCATACTCCCTTTTATAAAGATAAGTACTTGAGTTATTTCAAAGCTCCAATAGCCCGACCGATACTTTATATCTATGGCAAAAATGGAAATGTGGCTAATCTATAAAATGCTGAGCTTTTTGAGTTTGCTTCAACAATTATTTATAAATGTCAGAATATCAGTGCTAATTTATGTACAAATTACAAAGCTCTTTTGCGAGAAGTTTAGACATACAATTCTGGATCTTGAAAATATCAAACAAAAAAAGTAAGCATCTCTCGTGTAGAAATATCTCTTACAATTTTGTTCCTTATCATTGAAAAAACAATTGATTAATTTTGCTTTCGATTTTTATGAATGCTTAATAGAGCTGTTTAATACACAAATAGAGAAAACAAAGACATGCAGATATAAATCGTTCTATTATCTCAACTTATATTTGCCTTAAATGTATATTACACTCATGTAATATATCTTCGACCCTTCTCCTTATTCCAATACGTGCTCAGTATACCTAACAAAGAAAGCAAATCACTAAGTTTTTTAGTTTTTAATAGAAGTATCGTCTGCATTCAATTAAACCGTTTGAATTGCAAAAGAATTTTTAATTGAACTTTCGTGCCTACTCCTTTAACTATTGGAATAAAGTAGAATTATTGAGGTTCTCTCAATAACTGAGTTAAAAAGTTTAATTGCTTGTCATGTCGTGTCGAATAAATGAAAAAGAGAAAAAAGATTCAAGAAAAAAGGATTTTAAGCATTCGTCGCCTCAAATTTCATTAAAACAATATAAGTTTAAATCTCAACTTTCAAAGGAATGACGTGGTTCTCGTCGGCAGATATGAAAATGCAATTATAAAACTTTGTTGAGAACTTAATTTTGATTGAGTCATGAAAATTGAATTTTGCCGAAACATGTTCAAAGCTTCAAAATATTAAGTCAAAGTCGAACCTTAAACAAAAGTCATATCAAATTTTACAAGATTTGCTTATAAATGCGTTTGTAACAGACGATAGAATATCATTAAGAAGTTTGTTTTCTTTTACGAGGAAAGAATATTAAGCATTTGATCTGCTTTGTCTTATTATAAAACTTTTTATTTTGACAATTCTAGTATAAGGTATCATAACAAGTTATAAACTTCATGTTGCGATTGAAATTAGTGTGAAATTTGAGCTAATCGATTGTGACAAAAATATCACCAAATGACCTCTAATTTATTGAGTTAAAGGGAAACTTTAAGATAAATAATATAGAAATAGGCAATTTGCAATTTCAATTCAGCACTTCTGTAAAATGCTTTGAAACTCTTTCAAAGTCTTAATTACATGTTTTGATAAATATAGTGTATAATATGAGTGGCTATGTTGTCTAACATTGAATTTCAAGGTAATATCTAAATAAGCATTTTTTGAAAGAAGTGATATAATGTTGAATTGCAAAAGTTCCTAGGAATTCTTTAAATTTAACTAGGCTGGAGTCATCGCCTGATGTGCTTAAAGTAAATGTTACCATCAATTTTAATTCTATGAATTCCCAGAAATCGTCTAAGAAATGAGCTTTTCAAAGATGACATGGCCCGGTACGTATATAGATTTTCCAAAAAGCAATCAAATTTTTATATCTTTTAACCAAGCAATCAAGTATCAATGTGAAAAGAACCTTTTGCTGATGTGTTTACTTTAGATTATCGTATTTTAAATATATCCTGAAGACTCTTGCTTGCAAAGAAGAGACCAATCTTTATTAAATTTGAGGTATTCACAAAAAATATCTTGGATAAGAGCAGTTGCATACTCCCTTTTATAAAGATAAGTACTTGAGTTATTTCAAAGCTCCAAAAGCCTGACTGATACTTTATATCTATGGCAAAAATGGAAATGTGGCTAATCTATAAAATGCTGAGCTTTTTGAGTTTGCTTCAACAATTATTTTTAAATGTCAGAATATCAGTGCTAATTTAAGTACAAATTGCAAAGCTCTTTTGCGAGAAGTTTAGACATCAATTCTGGATCCTGAAAATATCAAACAAAAAAGTAAGCATCTCTCGTGTAGAAATATCTCTTACAATTTTGTTCCTTATCATTAAAAAAACAATTGATTAATTTTGCTTTCGATTTTTATGAATGCTTAATAGAGCTGTTTAATACACAAATAGAGAAAACAAAGACATGCAGATATAAATCGTTTCTATTATCTCAACTTATATTTGCCTTAAATGTATATTACACTCATGTAATATATCTTCGACCCTTCTCCTTATTCCAATACGTGCTCAGTATACCTAACAAAGCAAATCACTAAGTTTTTTAGTATTTAATAGAAGTATCGTCTGCATTCAATTAAACCGTTTGAATTGCAAATGAATTTTTATTTGAACTTTCGTGCCTACTCCTTTAACTATTGGAATAAAGTAGAGGTATTGAGGTTCTCTCAATAACTGAGTTAAAAAGTTTAATTGCTTGTCAAGTCGTGTCGATTAAATGAAAAAGAGATAAACGATTCAAGAAAAAAGGATTTTAAGCATTCGTCGCCTCAAATTTCATTAAAACAATATAAGTTTAAATCTCAACTTCAAAGGAATGACGTGGTTCTCGTCGGCAGATATGAAAATGCAATTATAAAACTTTGTTGAGAACTTAATTTTGATTGAGTCATGAAAATTGAATTTTGCGAACATGGTCAAAGCTTCAAAATATTTGTTCAAAGTTGAACCTTAAACAAAAGTTATATCAAAATTTACAAGATTTGCTACTTATAAATGCGTTAGTAACAGACGATTAGAACATCATTAAGAAGTTTGTTTTCTCGACGAGGAAAGAATATTAAGCATTTTGATCTGCTTTGTCTTATTATAAAACTTTTTATTTTGACAATTCCAGCATAAGGTATCATAACAAGTTATAAACTTCATGTTGCGATTGAAATTAGTGTGAAATTTGAGCTAATAGATTGTGACAAAAATATCACCAAATGACCTCTAATTTATTGAGTTAAAGTGAAACTTTAAGAAAAATAATGGAGAAATAGGCAATTTGCAATTTCAAATCAGCACTTCTGTAAAATGCTTTGAAACTCTTTCAAAGTCTTAATTACATGTTTTGATAAATATAGTGTATAATATGAGTGGCTACGTTGTCTAACTTTGAATTTCATGGTAATATCTAAATAAGCATTTTTTTGAAAGAAGTGATATAATGTTGAATTGCAAAAGTTCCTAGGAATCATGTTTAAAGTTAACTAGGCTGGAGTCATCGCTGATGTGCTTAAAGTAAATGTTACCATCAATTTTAATTCTATGAATTCCCAGAAATCGTCTAAGAAATGAGCTTTTCAAAGATGACATGGCCCGGTACGTATATAGATTTTCCAAAAAGCAATCAAATTTTTATATCTTTTAACCAAGCAATCAAGTATCAATGTGAAAAGAACCTTTTGCTGATGTGTTTACTTTAGATTATCGTATTTTAAATATATCCTGAAGACTCTTGCTTGCAAATAAGAAACCAAACTTTATTAAATTTGAGGTATTCACAAGAAATATCTTGGATAAGAGCAGTTCCATACTCCCTTTTATAAAGATAAGTACTTGAGTTATTTCAAAGCTCCAATAGCCCGACCGATACTTTATATCTATGGCAAAAATGGAAATGTGGCTAATCTATAAAATGCTGAGCTTTTTGAGTTTGCTTCAACAATTATTTATAAATGTCAGAATATCAGTGCTAATTTATGTACAAATTGCAAAGCTCTTTTGCGAGAAGTCTAGACATACAATTCTGGATCCTGAAAATATCAAACAAAAAAGTAAGCATCTCTCGTGTAGAAATATCTCTTACAATTTTGTTCCTTATCATTAAAAAAACAATTGATTAATTTTGCTTTCGATTTTTATGAATGCTTAATAGAGCTGTTTAATACACAAATAGAGAAAACAAAGACATGCAGATATAAATCGTTTCTATTATCTCAACTTATATTTGCCTTAAATGTATATTACACTCATGTAATATATCTTCGACCCTTCTCCTTATTCCAATACGTGCTCAGCATACCTAACAAAGCAAATCACTAAGTTTTTTAGTATTTAATAGAAGTATCGTCTGCATTCAATTAAACCGTTTGAATTGCAAAAGAATTTTTAATTGAACTTTCGTGCCTACTCCTTTAACTATTGGAATAAAGTAGAAGTATTGAGGTTCTCTCAATAACTGAGTTAAAAAGTTTAATTGCTTGTCAAGTCGTGTCGAATAAATGAAAAAGAGAAAAAAGATTCAAGAAAAAAGGATTTTAAGCATTCGTCGCCTCAAATTTCATTAAAACAATATAAGTTTAAATCTCAACTTTCAAAGGAATGACGTGGTTCTCGTCGGCAGATATGAAAATGCAATTATAAAACTTTGTTGAGAACTTAATTTTGATTGAGTCATGAAAATTGAATTTAGCCGAAACATGTTCAAAGCTTCAAAATATTAAGTCAAAGTCGAACCTTAAACAAAAGTCATATCAAATTTTACAAGATTTGCTACTTATAAATGCGTTTGTAACAGACCATTAGAATATCATTAAGAAGTTTATTTTCTCGACGAGGAAAGAATATTAAGCATTTGATCTGCTTTGTCTTATTATAAAACTTTTTATTTTGACAATTCCAGCATAAGGTATCATAACAAGTTATAAACTTCATGTTGCGATTGAAATAAGTGTGAAATTTGAGCTAATAGATTGTGACAAAAATATCACCAAATGACCTCTAATTTATTGAGTTAAAGTGAAACTTTAAGAAAAATAATGGAGAAATAGGCAATTTGCAATTTCAAATCAGCACTTCTGTAAAATGCTTTGAAACTCTTTCAAAGTCTTAATTACATGTTTTGATAAATATAGTGTATAATATGAGTGGCTACGTTGTCTAACTTTGAATTTCAAGGTAATATCTAAATAAGCATTTTTTGAAAGAAGTGATATAATGTTGAATTGCAAAAGTTCCTAGGAATTCTTTAAATATATTTTTATCTATGAATCATGTTTAAAGTTAACTAGGCTGGAGTCATCGCTGATGTGCTTAAAGTAAATGTTACCATCAATTTTAATTCTATGAATTCCCAGAAATCGTCTAAGAAATGAGCTTTTCAAAGATGACATGGCCCGGTACGTATATAGATTTTCCAAAAAGCAATCAAATTTTTATATCTTTTAACCAAGCAATCAAGTATCAATGTGAAAAGAACCTTTTGCTGATGTGTTTACTTTAGATTATCGTATTTTAAATATATCCTGAAGACTCTTGCTTGCAAATAAGAAACCAAACTTTATTAAATTTGAGGTATTCACAAGAAATATCTTGGATAAGAGCAGTTCCATACTCCCTTTTATAAAGATAAGTACTTGAGTTATTTCAAAGCTCCAAAAGCCCGACCGATACTTTATATCTATGGCAAAAATGGAAATGTGGCTAATCTATAAAATGCTGAGCTTTTTGAGTTTGCTTCAACAATTATTTATAAATGTCAGAATATCAGTGCTAATTTATGTACAAATTACAAAGCTCTTTTGCGAGAAGTCTAGACATACAATTCTGGATCTTGAAAATATCAAAAAAAAAAAGTAAGCATCTCTCGTGTAGAAATATCTCTTACAATTTTGTTCCTTATCATTAAAAAACAATTGAATAATATTGCTTTCGATTTTTATGAATGCCTAAGAGTGCTGTTTAATACACAAATTGAGAAAATAAAGACATGCAGATATAAATCGTTTCTGTTTTCTCAACTTATATTTTCCTTAAATGTATATTACACTCATGTAATATATCTTCGACCCTTCTCCTTATTCCAATATGTGCTCAGTATACCTAACAAAGCAAATCACTAAGTTTTTTAGTATTTAATAGAAGTATCGTCTGCATTCAATTAAACCGTTTGAATTGCAAATGAATTTTTATTTGAACTTTCGTGCCTACTCCTTTAACTATTGGAATAAAGTAGAGGTATTGAGGTTCTCTCAATAACTGAGTTAAAAAGTTTAATTGCTTGTCAAGTCGTGTCGATTAAATGAAAAAGAGATAAACGATTCAAGAAAAAAGGATTTTAAGCATTCGTCGCCTCAAATTTCATTAAAACAATATAAGTTTAAATCTCAACTTTCAAAGGAATGACGTGGTTCTCGTCGGCAGATATGAAAATGCAATTATAAAACTTTGTTGAGAACTTAATTTTGATTGAGTCATGAAAATTGAATTTTGCCGAAACATGTTCAAAGCTTCAAAATATTAAGTCAAAGTCGAACCTTAAACAAAAGTCATATCAAATTTTACAAGATTTGCTACTTATAAATGCGTTTGTAATAGACCATTAGAATATCATTAAGAAGTTTGTTTTCTTTTACGAGGAAAGAATATTAAGCATTTGATCTGCTTTGTCTTATTATAAAACTTTTTATTTTGACAATTCCAGCATAAGGTATCATAACAAGTTATAAACTTCATGTTGCGATTGAAATAAGTGTGAAATTTGAGCTAATCGATTGTGACAAAAATATCACCAAATGACCTCTAATTTATTGAGTTAAAGTGAAACTTTAAGAAAAATAATGGAGAAATAGGCAATTTGCAATTTCAAATCAGCACTTCTGTAAAATGCTTTGAAACTCTTTCAAAGTCTTAATTACATGTTTTGATAAATATAGTGTATAATATGAGTGGCTACGTTGTCTAACTTTGAATTTCATGGTAATATCTAAATAAGCATTTTTTTGAAAGAAGTGATATAATGTTGAATTGCAAAAGTTCCTAGGAATCATGTTTAAAGTTAACTAGGCTGGAGTCATCGCTGATGTGCTTAAAGTAAATAATACCATCAATTTTAATTCTATGAATTCCCAGAAATCGTCTAAGAAAAGAGCTTTTCAAAGATGACATGGCCCGGTACGTATATGATTTTCCAAAAAGCAATCAAATTTTTATATCTTTTAACCAAGCAATCAAGTATCAATGTGAAAAGAACCTATTGCTGATGTGTTTACTTTAGATTATCGTATTTTAAATATATCCTGAAGACTCTTGCTTGCAAAGAAGAGACCAATCTTTATTAAATTTGAGGTATTCACAAAAAATATCTTGGATAAGAGCAGTTGCATACTCCCTTTTATAAAGATAAGTACTTGAGTTATTTCAAAGCTCCAAAAGCCTGACTGATACTTTATATCTATGGCAAAAATGGAAATGTGGCTAATCTATAAAATGCTGAGCTTTTTGAGTTTGCTTCAACAATTATTTTTAAATGTCAGAATATCAGTGCTAATTTAAGTACAAATTGCAAAGCTCTTTTGCGAGAAGTCTAGACATACAATTCTGGATCTTGAAAATATCAAACAAAAAAGTAAGCATCTCTCGTGTAGAAATATCTCTTACAATTTTGTTCCTTATCATTAAAAAACAATTGAATAATATTGCTTTCGATTTTTATGAATGCCTAAGAGAGCTGTTTAATACACAAATAGAGAAAACAAAGACATGCAGATATAAATCGTTTCTATTATCTCAACTTATATTTGCCTTAAATGTATATTACACTCATGTAATATATCTTCGACCCTTCTCCTTATTCCAATACGTGCTCAGCATACCTAAAAAAGCAAATCACTAAGTTTTTTAGTATTTAATAGAAGTATCGTCTGCATTCAATTAAACCGTTTGAATTGCAAAAGAATTTTTAATTGAACTTTCGTGCCTACTCCTTTAACTATTGGAATAAAGTAGAAGTATTAAGGTTCTCTCAATAACTGAGTTAAAAAATTTAATTGAATGTCATGTCGTGTCGAATAAATGAAAAAGAGAAAAAAGATTCAAGAAAAAAGGATTTTAAGCATTCGTCGCCTCAAATTTCATTAAAACAATATAAGTTTAAATCTCAACTTTCAAAGAAAAGACGTGGTTCTCGTCGGCAGATATGAAAATGCAATTATAAAACTTTGTTGAGAACTTAATTTTGATTGAGTCCTGAAAATTGAATTTAGCCGAAACATGTTCAAAGCTTCAAAATATTAAGTCAAAGTCGAACCTTAAACAAAAATCATATCAAATTTTACAAGATTTGCTACTAATAAATGCGTTTGTAACAGACGATTAGAATATCATTAAGAAGTTTGTTTTCTCGACGAGGAAAGAATATTAAGCATTTGATCTGCTTTGTCTTATTATAAAACTTTTTATTTTGACAATTCCAGCAAAAGGTATCATAACAAGTTATAAACTTCAAGTTGCGATTGAAATAAGTGTGAAATTTGAGCTAATCGATTGTGACAAAAATATCACCAAATGACCTCTAATTTATTGAGTTAAAGTGAAACTTTAAGAAAAATAATAGAGAAATAGGCAATTTGCAATTTCAAATCAGCACTTCTGTAAAATGCTTTGAAACTCTTTCAAAGTCTTAATTACATGTTTTGATAAATATAGTGTATAATATGAGTGGCTACGTTGTCTAACTTTGAATTTCAAGGTAATAACTAAATAAGCATTTTTTTGAAAGAAGTGATATAATGTTGAATTGCAAAAGTTCCTATGAATCATGTTTAAAGTTAACTAGGCTGGAGTCATCGCTGATGTGCTTAAAGTAAATGTTACCATCAATTTTAATTCTATGAATTCCCAGAAATCGTCTAAGAAATGAGCTTTTCAAAGATGACATGGCCCGGTACGTATATAGATTTTCCAAAAAGCAATCAAATTTTTATATCTTTTAACCAAGCAATCAAGTATCAATGTGAAAAGAACCTATTGCTGATGTGTTTACTTTAGATTATCGTATTTTAAATATATCCTGAAGACTCTTGCTTGCAAATAAGAAACCAAACTTTATTAAATTTGAGGTATTCACAAGAAATATCTTGGATAAGAGCAGTTCCATACTCCCTTTTATAAAGATAAGTACTTGAGTTATTTCAAAGCTCCAATAGCCCGACCGATACTTTATATCTATGGCGAAAAGAGAAATTTAGCCAATCTATAAAATGCTGAGCTTTTTTGAGTTTGCTTAAACAATTATATATATATATGCCAGAATATCAGTGCTAATTTATGTACAAAATGCAAAGCTCTTTTGCGAGCAGTTTAGAGATACAATTCTGATTCTTGAAAATGTCAAACAAGAGAATAAAATCTCTCGTGTAGAAATATCTCTTCCAATTTTGTTCCTTATCATTGAAAAACAATTGATTAATTTGGCTTCGATTTTTATGAAAGCTTAAGAGAGCTGTTTAATAAGTCACTAAATAGAAGAAACAAGACATGGGCAGATTATAATATTCGTTTCTTATTTCTGTCACTTATATTTGCCTTAAATGTATATTACACTCATGTAATATATCTTCGACCCTTCTCCTTATTCCAATACGTGCTCAGTATACCTAACAAAGAAAGCAAATCACTAAGTTTTTTAGTTTTTAATAGAAGTATCGTCTGCATTCAATTAAACCGTTTGAATTGCAAAAGAATTTTTAATTGAACTTTCGTGCCTACTTCTTTAACTATTGGAATAAAGTAGAGGTATTAAGGTTCTCTCAATAAGTGAGTTAAAAAGTTTAATTGCTTGTCATGTCGTGTCGAATAAATGAAAAAGAGATAAAAGATTAAAGAAAAAAGGATTTTAAGCATTCGTCGCCTCAAATTTCATTAAAACAATATAAGTTTAATTCTCAACTTTTAAAGGAATGACGTGGTTCTCGTCGGCAGATATGAAAATGCAATTATAAAACTTTGTTGAGAACTTAATTTTGATTAAGTCCTGAAAATTGAATTTAGCCGAAACATGTTCAATGCTTCAAAATATTAAGTCAAAGTCGAACCTTAAACAAAAGTCATATCAAATTTTACAAGATTTGCTACTTATAAATGCGTTTGTAACAGACGATTAGAATATCATTAAGAAGTTTGTTTTCTTTTACGAGGAAAGAATATTAAGCATTTGATCTGCTTTGTCTTATTATAAAACTTTTTATTTTGACAATTCTAGTATAAGGTATCATAACAAGTTATAAACTTCATGTTGCGATTGAAATTAGTGTGAAATTTGAGCTAATCGATTGTGACAAAAATATCACCAAATGACCTCCTAATTTATTGAGTTAATGTGAAACTTTAAGAAAAATAATGGAGAAATAGGCAATTTGCAATTTCAAATCAGCACTTCTGTAAAATGCTTTGAAACTCTTTCAAAGTCTTAATTACATGTTTTGATAAATATAGTGTATAATATGAGTGGCTACGTTGTCTAACTTTGAATTTCATGGTAATATCTAAATAAGCATTTTTTTGAAAGAAGTGATATAATGTTGAA
>ARYC01007838.1:0-30579 GCA_000711775.1 Oxytricha trifallax
AGGTGAGTTGAGGTTTTGTCGTGGGCACTGCTCTATTTTGACGTCATTCGACGAATTAAGAGTTAAATCATTCAGTTTCAAGTGATATTTAAGTTGTCAACATGGTCACGTAATTGTTAACGATGACCAATAAGGCAGTGACCACGTGACTACGAATCAGGTGAGTTGAGGTTTTGTAGTTTGCACTGCTCTTTTTTGAAGTCATTCGAAGAATTAAGAGTTAAATCATGCATTTTAAACTGATATTTAAGTTGTCACCGTGGTCATGATCATGGGTCGTTGACACGAGTACCACGGAGGCAGTGACCACATGATAACGTATCTGGTGAGTCGAGTTGAGGTCAAGGTCACTTCTTTTTATTGACGTCATTCGCCGATTTAACATTTAAATATGCATTTTCAAGTGATTGTCACGTGTTTTACGTGGTCATGGTCACGTAATTGTTCACGAGGACCAATAAGGCAATGACCACGTTACTACGAATCAGGTGAGTTGAGGTTTTGTCTTGGGCAAAGCTCTATTTTGAAGTCATTCGACGAATTAAGAGTTAAATCATGCATTTTCAAGTGATATTTAAGTTGTCACCGTGGTCTTTCTTATGGTCAAGAGGACCACGGAGGCATTTACCACGTTACCACATATCTGGTGAAGTGAGAGGTAGTCATAATTACTGCTATATTTTGACGTCATTCGACGAATTAACAGTGAAATCATGTAATTTCATTGAAGGTCAGTGTATGGAAATGGCCGTTACTACGCACCAACTTCAATCAAAAGTTGGAAAGTTCGAATCCTGCTTTGGAATTTCTTTTATTATTAGTTCCAATAATATTTTGAACTTATTTTTAAACAAAAATAAAAGAAATTCCAAAGCAGGATTCGAACTTTCAAACTTTTTATTGAAGTTGGTGCCTAGTAACGGCCATTTCTTACAGACATGTTTGTATACTTACTAAATCAAATTCTATTTAAACCTCATGCAAAATAGAGGCAGTTTGAATTAGTAATATTTGAATTTGAATTTTATTTTTACAATTCCCCATTTTAAATATACTATGTTAATTTAATAAACTTATAATTATTGTTTTTTTTATTTTAACATTGTAAAATAATAGTAATTAAAGTAAGAATGTCTTATAATATAAGCTAGATTATTTAAAGTGAAAGTTCTCTTCTCATAATTCTGATTATCATTTATTTAAAAATTACATTTTCTAATTTAAACGTCTTAACTATATATATGTTCGATAATTCATGATTCAAGATCAGAATAAAAAGAAGAACAGAAATTATTGAAAATTAACTTTCAATTTTTGTAATAATTACTAATCTTATAACTAATCATCTTAAAATTTTGCTTATTTTAACTTTAATGATCAATTAGATATCACTACTAATAATACAAACATCAAAATTTTAGAATGATTTTTAATTCTAAGTACTCATACATATAACGAATTTTACTCATTTTTACTCGTACTCTGTAATAATCATTGCTAGTTTTTTAGCATTATTTATGATATTATTATTTATATAAGTATCATTCAGGAGTTTTTTATATTTCTAAAATTCGCTTATTGAAACAAATTTTGATAAATAGCAGACCTGACTTGATCGCTGACCTAATTAATGGTAACCTTCACTCCATTAAGTAAATAATTAAGAACCCCAAACATGTAGAAGACTTAAGCAGGTAGTAATTTTACAAAATGGTTGGTAGATTCAAAAAGCTTAATAAGGGGAATGATCAAGTTCAAAAGTTTTGTTTTGACCTTTAAGAAAATATAACGAAGCAATCTTAGTAAATCAAATCATTAGAAGCAATGTTAGGATTCAAACTTTTTGGCACTATAGAAGCTTTGCTTATCCTATTCTATGTGGACAAGTGAGATATTTCAATTTATCAACTTTGGCATCGATGATGAAAAAATTCTGATTTGTGCTGTAATTGCAGTAATGATGACAAAAGAATTACAAAAAAAGTACTATAAATTTGGGCAAAAGTTATTATCTTATTCTGAGGGACGAAAAGAGATTCCAAAATACTATACTTAAAAGCAATTTGAATATCATTAAAATCAGTATGAGAATAAGGTTGGGGTTTACTACATGACCTAAAAGTATTTCGAAAGTTAGATATAGGATAAACCGTTCAAAGAATTCTTGAAGAACTCGATCTTAATTGTCGACGAGTATGATTGGCTCATTTTTGAAGGCTCCCTACTGCAATGTCAGACTGGATTCGCTTCTTTCGGATTCCTCATAAGCTACTATGCTTAACAGGCTCGACGATCACTTAGAAAGAGGAGACCTGCTAGGATGTAGCATATCGGCAAAAGAGATAAAATTCCCCACGTTATCATCCTTAAAATCGGATAAAAAAGGTTCATACCTTTAATATTCTAATTAATTTCGGATAGTTAGACTACTGTAAACACCTATATGAACTCAACATGAAGCAAACAATGTAAACCCCTATTATTTTAGTTGCTTCTGGGGCTTATTAGATAATCGACTCATACTTCAAAAGATATCAGGAGCTTCAATACTATAGCATGAAAGGAGTTAAGGGATCTAAAGCGGATACTTACTTGGAAGACAAATTTAATGTATGAAATAGCAACAAAAGATTTAGGGTCCTACTTTTAGCTGATATGCAAGACAGGGGAACAGATCTTTAAACGTCAAAAGAGATTGATGATAATAGTGGTTTTTACCTTATCATATGCGATGTATTCTCGAGGAGATCAACTTAGTTAATAATAGGAAGAGTTGCAAGGCTAGAGAATAAAGGATAATGGAGGCATGCTTTGCTAATATCATGCTCGTAGGACACAGTTGAGAAAGCTATACAATAGAAATAAGAATTTCTGGAAAATGAGAATCATATAAAATTCTAAAAACTTCAGACAATCATGAGCTAATCCTACTAACAATTATAAAAAGAAGCAGACTCCTGAATAAAATTAAATTGATGACTCTTCTCATGAAGAATAAGTAGAAGAAGGTTAGAGGGAGATTAGCTCATTTGAAGTTGTAAACGAGTCTCATTTTGAAAACTAAATTTATTAACCTAAAAATAAAATACATATTTCAAATAAGTCACAGCTTGATGAAACTGCTTCTCAAGATGTATCTAAGTAGAACTCCAGCACATCATTGAATAATTAAAAAGTGTTGAATGTTAAAGACGAGGTCCTTAGTAAGCTCTAAACCCCAAACTCCATAAGCAGGAATCAAATAATTTTAAATCCATACTCATTAGGATTCTAATCTAAGCTTGGTGAATTAAACCAAAAGTGAAATGTTTCAAAAAACGAGATATTAAAATTAAATAAAAGACACATAAGCAATCTAAGATTGAAGTCTTGAAACTGAATTAGTCATAATCCAACTCAGTGAAAGAAGCTGCTATCAAAAGTAAAATAGATATCTTAGTTTAGAGCAAAGGCCAATTTAAAACAGAGATGACCTCTTGTATTTTATAAAAGAGAGTTACAAGATCCAAGGTCAAAGAATGAGAATTGAAAGTGAACAGTGGGATAATTAAACTTATGCGTAAGTAAAGTTTGTGTGATCATTTGTATTTAACTTTTGTTAATATAATTAAAAGATTTAGTATTTTTTCAATTCGAAATCATTGCTTAGCATCATTGTTGTTATTTAAATTGGGGTTTTAAAAAAGGGGGTTTCCATCTTCGTTGATAATTCCTGATTAATGCAAGTGCATTACCAATGATTTATATTCATTGAGCTCGTCCAATTACTCTTGAAGGCTACTCATCTGTTGCCGAACACGCTTATTTTGCTGAAGATATTTTTATTTGCTCTCATTTAATTATTGCTCTTATTATTTGACCTCTTAAATTTCTTGGTGTCGTCGTTTTCTTTAAGAGCCTGACTTTAAAAGGAAAGCTGACCGTCCTTTTTGCCCTAAATTAAAAGTAAAAAGCAAATAAAAATTACTGCTAAAATTCAATGAGTTGTTGAGGGCCTGGACAAATTCAGGTTGCATCCCTACTATCATGTTTTAGGATTTATTTAATCTATCTCTTCGGCCTTCCATAGCTTTTTAAACTATTTGCTGTGTGCCTTGAGGGTCAATAGTCATTATCATATCACAAATCCACTGCTTGTCCAAGTGGAGCCAGTCAAACTGGTCTGGAAGTAAAGAAAGTGCTTGCTAATTCCTTTAAGCAAAATCAAAAAAGTCATCCGCTGTGAGCCCCTCGATTTATGGAATGGCAGTAACTATTACTTCATTTCTCTTGAGGTACTAAGAAAGTTTAGATAATAAAGGCTTACATTTTTATCTCCATTTATTATACTCTTCAGAAAATATACGTTGGTACAAGTCAATTTTGGCAAATAAGCGTTGCACTCTTGAGTAAAAACTCGTAGAGCTCTTTCTTACTTCCAATCTCTTAACGTATTTAATTTACGTTGACTTCAGTGAAGCCTGCTTTCCCGTCCATGTGTTCAAGTCAATAGCTTAGGTTTAAGTTTAAAGTTTAAATTATAATGATATTATTAGTAATTATTAAATAAGGAATTTAAATTGGGACTATTTGGTATCAAGAAAAATTCTGTACATAAACAAAATTCTCTTTAAAGTAATCCTTCTTTACAAAAATTTAATAAGTAAGACTCTAGATGAACCATTAAAGAACTTTAAAATCAAAGATCACAGATTTTTTCTATAATACAAATGGTGACGATTATAGTTAATCTGGGGATGAAGACTAGTCGTCAGATGAGCTTTAAAATTCAAATTAGCTTTGAAATTTTAATTTCTCAAAAGATAAGAAGAACTCTAAATACTATTCCTCAAATCTTCTATTCTGTGAACCTCAGCATATTCAGCGTATCTAAATAAAGTTACTCAGGAATTAGGATGTTAGTTAGCTAGAGAAGCAAGTATTGCAAAAAGTTAAAGCGGGAATCCCATAATACTAGATCTAAGATCCCAGAAAGGTTTCCTAGAATATTCAGCTTAACTCTTAGACATAGAGTATGTTAAACCAAAAAGATGTTATGAGATCTATTCTAAAAGCAATTATCATCGTAAAACGTTAAAACAGTTGGATTCAAGTGCAGAAATGGGGTTACTGCAAAAACTTGTACATGAGAACGCGCTGAATAAGCATTAGCTAAAACTTATAAATAGGCAAATATAGCAAAGCGTAGATAGCTCAGCAGGGTACGATACAAGAAGCTTAAGTAGCTTAAATGAGACATATGCTAAAAACACGGCGCAATATAGGGAGCTGAAGAATTTTCCTAGTCAAATGAAATTATAATAGTTAATTGAGGAGCATAAGGTGCCAATAAGAAGTCTGTAACGACGCTATATGATGTCCAGGACATAAATTTAAAGCTTAGCACGACTTAGTTAATCAAGCACGGTTGCGTAAAAAATAATACTTCCTTTAAAAAAGATACCTACAGCCTTTCCTGAAATGCTGCATAAATGATTGAATATAGATGAACGGAAGTTTAAACAGCTGTGGGGAAGTGTAACACCATGTGCAGAATCAGACTGTTGCAGAGTGTCTATTTCAAGGATAAGGGTATTCTTGAATGAAGAAAGTAACCTTAGTTTTAGAAAGCAATATTACTTAAATCCTAGAGTTAACATCTAAAAGTCCAAAATTTAGAGGAAAATAGCAGCATTCAACTTTATCCAAAACATTTTTGAAGGGAAAACTGTAATTAATAATAGATAAAGCCAAATTAGATACAGTCATAATAGATCAAAGTCCTGGGAGTCACGAGGTTTACTTAATTCCACCACTTAATCTAAAAGATTAGATTAAATCGGAATCGTAGCAGGTCTTTCCAGTCAAGGCGAGGCATACTTTGTTGTAAATAAAGGGAAGATCTGTAGTCCAACTGTCTATTATTTCCTATTGCAACTAGTAAGCAATTTAAACAACCAAGGAAGAAAATTGGAGAGAGAATCTGAATTTCATGCATGACAATGCATCCTACCATAGGAGTGAATTTTTTACAAGAAAGCTCAGACTTCTAAACATACCATCATTGTATCTTGGTCCTTACCTTTTCATGGTTGCCCCTGTGGAAAAATTATTTGCCTTAATTAAAAGAGAGATAACTTTTAATTAATAAAACAGATAATCCTAATTACCTGCTCAAATTAAAACTAATAAAAAGGATTTAAAGAAGGTGAGCTATACTTAAATCAATTTACTTGCTGAGTAAATCTAAGGCATTGATTGTTAGTCGGCTTAAAAATGCTTCACGAAGTATTTAACTAGTGCCCTCAACGATTTAAGCCTTTAAAATATCTGAGACTAGCCCTGACAACATCATAGAAATTTCATAGTAGGTAAGTGTAGTCAATGGAAAGATTAACACATTGAAATTTAAATTAATTTATTTATTAAAAGATTTAAAAATGTAAAATATTAAAAAAGGACTAGTCTATATTTAATAATAAACATCATAAGTCACTTATAATAATATGTGTTATAATGAACTTAAAAGTCAAAGCTTAAATTTTTATATATAAGTTACAAGGTACCTATTTATTTTCTATAGTTTAATTTAATGAAATTACAAATTAAAACTATTTTGAGTTTAAAAATTATATGAAAGTCATAAGTTAAAAATAGATTCATTAAAGAAATTATTTTGAAATAATATAAAATAATTTATTTCTAATATTTATTAGTATTTATTTGACGATTTCTAACTTACATATACAAAAATTCACAATTTACTATGACAAAACTTAGAGCGGATATCAGCTTTTATATAGCGCTGATATCAGCTCATTTTAAATTAATTTAATAAAATCAATTTATAAGCTTATTTTTAAATGTGATTTATTATTAAATTAAATTTGCTTTATATTGGTAAGTCATCCTCTTAAACTGTATTTTATAAATAACCATTAAATTTTTATCTAATAGATATATTTTTTACCATAAAAGCTTTTACAAGTGAAAGTAATTGTATATAAGTTTAATTTTATCATCTTTTTAAGAGGGCTGATATCAGCTTTAAAATTGAGCTGATATCAGCACTTTATAATAATTAATACATTAAATAGATTTTAGTAGTAATTGTAAATGTTAACTTAAATTGTAAACTTTTTACAATAATTATACTATTATTTACTTTTATATCTAAGACATTTATAATGAGCTGATATCAGCGCTATATAATCTTTAATACAAATTAAGATTAAAACTAAATAAGTTGTGTTTTACGTTTAATTTAAACACTTTAATTTACAATCCTTATGTATTGCCTGATAAAAAGTCACAAATAATTTTGAATTTGATAAGTAGCAAATGAACTTCAAATTGAATTTACTAGCAAATTTATTATTGTAACAAACTTCATATAAAAATATAATAATCTTGATATGAGTTATATAAAAATTATATAAAGATCAGTATACTAACGTATATAGACCTTTTTAAGCAAGGTATCTATTTATAAGAGCTTTTCTTTAAAGTTTTTGGAAATAACTTTTAATATTAAGCGAGTATGATCAAAATGAGGAGATCGTTATAAAGAAATCAAAAATGCAATGAATTAAAATTATGATCATTTCAGAGTATACTAATGTTTTTCCAACTGTCGAGATTATGAATTAAGATTAACGATTTTAATTAGCAACTTTAAATTATTAATCATACATGGAGAATTTTAATTCTTTATTTTTTCCACTTTTCCTGATTAGTTTGTATTTTAGCGCAGTCTCGGCAATGTATCTGTAGTAGTCACCAACCTTTTTCTTAAATTTTTCTTAGATATCTTCACTATATCTTCATTATATCTTCAGGGTATCTTCCTCAAAAAATTAAAAAGTCAAATATATTAAAATTAGCATTAAATACAGCAACAATAACAGCAGTAGTAACAATAACAGCAGTAATTTAATTAAAATCATTAAAAATTAGAGTCTGGGGATTTTTCCCAAAAAATTCAAATTTTATAAAAATATTGGTTTAAAGACAGAGTGATGAAGATGACAATTAAGATTATGATGATGAATATGAAAAAAATCAGTGATTTTTAATATTTTGAAATTCCTTTAGAATTTCAACCAGACTCTAATTTTTAATGATTTTAATTAAATTACTGCTGTTATTGTTACTACTGCTGTTATTGTTGCTGTATTTAATGCTAATTTTAATATATTTGACTTTTTAATTTTTTGAGGAAGATACCCTGAAGATATAATGAAGATATAGTGAAGATATCTAAGAAAAATTTAAGAAAAAGGTTGGTGACTACTACAGATACATTGCCGAGACTGCGCTAAAATACAAACTAATCAGGAAAAGTGGAAAAAATAAAGAATTAAAATTCTCCATGTATGATTAATAATTTAAAGTTGCTAATTAAAATCGTTAATCTTAATTCATAATCTCGACAGTTGGAAAAACATTAGTATACTCTGAAATGATCATAATTTTAATTCATTGCATTTTTGATTTCTTTATAACGATCTCCTCATTTTGATCATACTCGCTTAGTATCAGCTGCATTTATTTCATCGATTTAATTACAAGCGCTGATATCAGCGGTAAGGAGAGCTCATAATGTAGAATTTCTGAGAGTAGAGTAAAAGTAAATAATTTATCAAGATTAAATCTTAACTTCACAAGTTTGAATTAAGCTTAAACTATCTCTCCTAATTCATTCCTCGTATTTTATTACCCTTATCCACCGTTGCTTACGATTCAGTTTAGAGTCATCGATAAAAATTTCACTATTATCAGACGTTATTTTATCTCTCCAAACGTTGAGACTGATATGATTCATTTTTAGATAGACTATATTTTCTACAATTGCTATTTAAATGGAGGAAATTGCCTATTAAGCTACTTAGATTACTCCCATAAACCTTAGATAGCACCCTTTTCCACTTTTCCTATATATATTATATCAAACGTTTTTCTAAATATTTAGTTTGATAATAGGCATTAATAAAATGAGTGTTAAAGAGATTTTGTGAAAGTTTATGAGGATTCGCATTTTCTTTTAAATTAAGTTAAAAAAATGATATGGCCAATTGATTTGCACCCCAAAGACAAGATTTTACCTTTCATAGTTTATTGAGGCCATCATTAATAATATGGTACTTTCACTCGCCAAAAGTGGTAGAAGCATTCATAATATAGTTTGATGTGGGAAGTGTAAAGGCTATAATTTTTATAACAGAACTCTACCCAGAAAAGCTAGAATTTATAGCTATAAAAGTACATAAGAGCTTCAAGTTTGAATTAAGTTAGATATTAAGTTTTCAAAATTCTTAATTGATATTCTTAAATTTAAAATTCAAATTCTTAACAAAATACTCATCATATCAAAAATAGCGGTTAATCATCATGATTGAAAACTAACCTGAAAGAAGCAAGGATGTCAATAACCCCTTAAATGTAAGAGAAATAACTCCAATTAAGCAACAACAACTAGGAGGAGAGTAATGAAGGATCAAACGAAGAAAGAATGCTAAACATCCATAACACAAAAGTTTAAGGATGCAAAAAGGGAGACCCTCTCAATATCAAGGAGCTCAATTTCATAACTTATTGATCGAGTTAAGGAAGTTCTACCCAGATATTAGTATAAAATAAGCAAGGTCCTAAAGCTTCAGGAATTCCAGCCCTTAATTGGTTCAAGTGACCTTCCTAAATTCATAAGCAAATTCACCTTAAACCGATAGCAACAAAGATCCTCTTAGTCCCATAAGGCCAAAAGCGTCGCAAGCATCAGCCAAGAAGAATACTTAATAAGGTTAATAGAGTTACCCTCAAGTGAAAACTTTCTTATTAGTAACATTGGTCTTAAGTTTAATCAGCAACAACATTCAAACGCTTAGTCTGACAATCTTGGAGAAGTCTTGTAAAGAGAAATAACTGCCAACTGTTTACGAGAGTTTATGTTTCTTCCAGCTGACAACAGATTCAACATTTTAGAAGCCATTCATATTAGAAACAGTTAAAGTCTAATTGATTTTTTGAGGCATTTAAAAAGCTTATACTAAAATTTAAATTTGGATGGGATTTTCCGAATATGCCACGAACTTTGCATCAGCATTCAAGATACTCTTCAGGTGAAAACAAGACTCTTTGTCGCTTCGCTACTATTTTAAAACAACGAACTGATCGCAATCGACAGCGAGTTGATAAGATATTCGATGAGCCTGTTGGCAACTTGACCAGATATCCTAACATCATTAGGCCTAGCTACTTTCATATTTGTGAATGAGATTCAGGAATTTGTAGAATTATAAGTTGAGTTAGACAACCTCAACTCTAAAAATATGGGCGTTCTACCAATGATGACAAACATTTTTCAGCAATGCGAATTGACTTTTATTTTGTCAGACTCCTACCAAATACCTTATTTATCCTCAACAAGCCTTTCATCAAAGTGATGAAAGATGATTACAGATTAGGGCTCATTAGAGGAGTACCGATTGAAGTTGTTTAATATAATATAACGGATACCCCCCACAATTATGGAATTACCAATCGTTCCAGAATCAAAAATTCCAGCACCATACTGGAATTACAGGAAATTTTATTTTAATCACATGATTACTATTTTTAAAATAACTCTGAAAATGACTAATAAATTAAAATTTTTGTAATGACTTTAGATAAATAAAATAATTTTATTTGGCTTGTGTTTTAATTATTTTCCAAAATATTTAAGAAAGAAATTTTATTTTTCCTTGACTTAACTAATTTGAATCGCAAAAATTTGTATAAAATTCATCATATTTTTTCTTTTAAATACAATTATGTTATTTTTCTGTACAAATAAAATTTCTCATAATTCTTAGAACTTGTCAATTATCAAAAATTTAAACTTTCATAAGTTCTAAATTAGTAAAATAATACTTACAGTATATGATTATTAATAATTATTAAAACAAATCAATTATAAATATTTATCACATTCAAATCAGCTTATAAATTTAATAAGTCTCTAAAGGATTTATATAAAAGTGAAACACAGACCAGCTTTTACATGCTATAATTAAAAGTATAATCTTCACACATATTAATTATTAAGTTAATTACTTGGTAGAATATCAACTTATAGTTATAAAATTTTATTACTATCTTTTTATAAAAGTTAATGGATTTTTTCTCTATTCTATTAATAATGATTAATATGATTTCAAAAGTATTAATTACATAAAATATCAAATCATATTGCTAGAAATTTAATAAAAAACTAAAGATATATAAGTTCCTTTATTTTTTAATTTTATCATGTCGGTGTACTAGAGAAAGTGACCAGAAAAAACATATAAAGTAGCGAAAGTCCACATGACTACTACCTAAGGCAATTGGTGAGCGTGCGCGATGTGAAACTAGTCAGTCTAGTATATGGGGCAACTTCCTCTTGGACAGATGAAACTCGATAGCCAAAATCAAAGTATGAATATCTGATTATCTCTATCTGGCGGCTTAAGCCCCAGTAATAATTTCCGTAAAGTATAAATAATAAATAATAATCATGTCGGTGGTTAAAGGGTTAACTCTTCTACATTGTCATTATAAGAAATAATAATTAAGGAACTTTTCTGTTCAATTATACTAATATTTTTAATTCTTCAAGTATTAAAGTTTAATCATTAAATAATTGTAAACTTACACATCCTTGCAGGAATTGTTAAGCTTTTCAAGAAATTTATTTATAATATTCAAGATTTTAGAATTTTAAATTCAAGTACCAAATTTAATTTAGTAATTAAAAACAGTAAAGGAATCGGACTTTGAAAAGAAGACATATTTATTCTAATGTTACCTAATAAATAAAATTTATGGGTTAGTTTCCCGACTCAAGGAAGTTTCCTGCATATTTTTTCTTATAGTAAAGTGTTATTAATTTTACATAAATTAAAAAATTCAATATTTTTAATGAGAGTTTATATATTAAAGGATATTATTATATAAGTTAAGTTGACCAATAAAATAGTAATCGAATTTTTTAATAACAGAAATGAAAAGGCCATAATTTAAATTTAATTGGGTATTATCTTTTAACTAGTAGTACAATAATTGAAAGTGATTAGATATTATAATGGAACTTATATTTAATTACTAATGAAATATAGAAATATGATAGGAAAATAGTACCTGGAGTTTCTATAACAATTATTAGAATTGAGAACTCTTGAAAACATCTAAGATACTTAAGAAATATTTATAGTGGATTAATTCCAGTCTAACTTGGCTTAGAGTTCTTAGATGAACTTGTAATCAGAAATTCCCAGAATTGAATGATAATAGAAATATTAACTAGTTGATTTAATAATTAATTATAATAATATCCATAAAATAAATTGGGATGTCAAATAAATTAATTAAAAGAATGTTAAAAATAGGTGAAACGAATAATAATTACTAATCTATTTAATACATTTTAATTATATTGATAAATAAGTATGGGCAACTACTCGAAATCATGGATAACACTGCAACTGGTACAGGAACCTATAGTCAAGAGACACAAGCATCTACCTCCTCGTACAACCTCTCACAACTTCAATAATAATGCACATTTAACACTCATGTTTAAGTCTTACACTAGAGAAATGTATACTATGGAGATATGAAACCACATAATTTAATCTGAAAAGCTTGGGCAGTCTACTGGAACTCCTTTGCTGTCTTGAGGTATTCTCTATGAAAGTGCTTCTGTAGCTACTGAGTATTCCTCTGATCCTATAAATAAATACTAATTCAATACTCCATCTAACAATAACATTCAAAGTAAAATAAAAGTGCCCTAACTAACTCAGCATTACAGCGCATTAATATGATCAAAGATACGCAGATTATCTATCATGCTTACTTAAGCACTTTTTACACATACTACTAAACTAATTTTCTAAACTATCAGTAAAATCAAAACTGTTTCATATACATCTAATTCTTCTCGATATATTTATCTCATGTATATTTTACTAATTCAATCTCTTTATTCACTCAAAAATTATGCTTTTATATAAATAAAAAAAAATGTTTTTAGTGCAAAAAAATCTCTATAAAAAATTTAATGATAATTGTATATGAAAATTCCCCAAAATTTTTTTTATCTTTCATTTATTTTTAATGAAGGAAAAATATGATATCATAAAAGAATTTATGTTAAAAAATTGTTCAGCAGAGATTCCAGAATGATTCTGGAACGATCGGAAATTCCAGATTTGTGGGGGGATCCTAATATAACAATCAGTTCCATGAGTTGGCTCAGAGCGAAGATCAATTAAAAAGATTTCTGCTTGGGATGTGAGAGATTTTTAACAACAAATGGGACTTCCTCAACCAAAGTCAATACATCAATTTTTTTAAGAAAATCTCTTAACTCCTAACTACAAATAATTAAATGTGGACTAGGAAATTACAAGAAATTTAAAGACGGCTTAAGATATTTGCTTCTTGATAATCGAAAAAAGCAGAAAGACTGCTAAAAAATTATCGAGAATTTATTGCTTGGTAATTCTCGAAATCTCGACGAGATGCTGTCACTTCCTCAATCTGCTAATCAGTTCACCTCAGATCAAAAGAAACAAGCTCTGTAACAATTTCAGGAAAGAAACGATGGGGAGGTATCAGTACTAAAATTTGTTAGCTCAGGGTATAAATCAGCATTCAAGATCTCTGAATTTTAAAAATAATTATAGAAAAACTTCTAATTTAAGTTACTACCCTTGCAAACACTATGCTTAATTTATATTTTAGAGTCATCAAATAATCGCCTATTTATCAATTTCGGAATGTGCAACGGTAAAACATTGCTCACTACTTGCTCGGCCATTTATTTAGCAATAAAAAATGATACTCCTGTATTCATAATTGGTTAAAATGACCCTCTTATACAAAGAGATGAACGATGTTTTGAGTAGCTGATATAACAAAATAACTTAAGGGTTAGTTTTAATGAGTATGAGAACAAGAGTGGGCTGTACTATCTTATTTAAAAGGATTTCGAAACCTTCTGTGAGGATCCTCAATTCTTAAGCATCTTGGTTGATTCTTCGATTGTTATTGATGATTAAGATTGGATTCTATTTGATGGAGCTGTGCCATCTATGCTAAGCTTAATAAGGCATGTACTTAAAGCAAAATAGTTAATTGCTATGTCAAGTTCTAGATTACGAATGAAAGAAAAGTAAATTATAGAAACATTCTTAATGGCAGAGGAAATTGATTTTCCAGAGATAAGCTCAATTAATGGCAATAAAAATCAACATTTGTTAGATAAAATTGTTGTCTAAAGTACCCAGGATTACTTCAAAAAACTGGAGGAAATAATAAATAAGCATTCTAGTCTGGTTCCAATCATAATAGTTGCAAGCATCTCTTACCAAATGCTAGAAGATTGGTTGAAAAAGCAGAGTTAGGTTTCTTTTGTTCCTGGAAAGCATCTACGCGAATGTAAAATAGAAACCACTTTGGAAAGTAACTTTTTGAGATAAGCATGGAAAGTTTGGTGTGTTTATTATGTCAGAAACTCAGGGCAAAGGCACTGATATCAAGACCTCTCAGGAAATACAGAAGAGTGGAGGACTCTACTTAATTATGGCTGATATATTTCACAGAAGAATTTAAGATCAAATAGTTGGTAGAGTTGGGAGACTTGATAACAAAGGACAATGGTACTACCTTGTTTATAGCCATGGTAATACTAGCACCATTGAATAACTAGTAAAGCTTAAACAAGAATAGAAAGTCAATGAAAACCACTTTAGGCTTCTCAAGCATCATTAAACATTACCCAAGAATGCGATAACTAAATTTAAATCGAAACTAAAATATTCCAGCATTTCAAAATGCAGCTAAACAAGAATGAAACACTTAAACATTCAAATCATTTCAACTAGGGAGAAACTGCAAAATTGTCCGATTCATCGAGCCCTATAGTCGATGGCCTCTCAGATCAATGCGATTAAAATCAGGAAAGCCATAAATAGGCTGAAAGATTAAATGGTAAAGAATTGAAAACTACCAGAATTTTTTTCAATTCGAAAGAGGAGCAAAAGCATAGGACAAAGATTCCCTTCCTATTCATATATTCTAAAATTTTGATATCAAACCCTTTGATTTCTCGTAGTTCACACCCTTTGATAAGTGAAGATTGCTGCCTCAAAGAAGTGTGAGCTTGTCTCATAAAAAGATATCAGCATCTGATAAAAAGTTGATCTAAGGAAAACGAACTCTAAGAGTGGATAATCCATTCTTTCATGATCACCCAAATGAGTTTGAGATCAGCAGTCAATCTGATTCTGAAAAGTTTAGGATGAGACTTGATTGATAAGATCCTTCACTTAACACAATTACATTAGAGGATAATCACTTAGCCTATATTAGAAAACAAATTCTAAGGGCCAGCGAGAAAATATTATCGTAGAACCTTCAAACTAAAATTTGAATTAAAGTTAATTTTGCATGATAACAATTAATCATCATTTTTATTTGAATTTTGTGGAAATATTTTAATTAAAGTTAAGTTCTAATTCATTAAAAAAATCTCCTTCTCAATATCAAAGCATTCTGGAACTATTGTTTAGCTATTTGCCAAAGGATTGCCGTCCTTATCAATGACTCCAGCTCTCATCAATTGCATGACCAAGTTCTTATACTGACCTAAGTCTTAAGGCTCATTGTTCATCTGGTCAAAATCATTTCGCATTCTTTTATTTACTTCCAGATATCTTTGTTTGATCTCTCTCAGGTCTTACTCCTCCTGCTTAGCTTATTCGATTTTTTTGCCCTTCTTTTTCTGGATGCAGTTGGTTTTATTAAGTAAGCTGATCACCCTTTTTGTAGACTATAAATGCTTGTTAAAGAAATAACTTTTACAACTAAAGCTCAACGATTCTTCCAATGCCTTGGCAAATACAGGCCTCATTGGAACTAATAATCCTTAGGTTTGATCTTGTTTTGCTCTTCTATTCCTCTTTGCATCAGTTACCTTCTAATATCCTTGTCTAGTGACATTAAAATATCACATATCCACCTCTTGTCAAGATGGAGCCAGTCGCTCTAATCGGGTAGGTAACTCATTATGTATGGCTTTGAAGAAACATACTCTAGGAAGTCCTATACTGTTAAGCATTCTATCTGAGGCACGGCGGTCACAATCACATCCACCCTTTTCAAATGCTAATATTTTATCAATGATTAGTATTTTACCTCTTTTTCTCCATTAAGTATTGACCGAAGAAAGTACACGTTCGTGCATTGAAGCTTGGGAAGATAAACCCCACATTCTTATACTAAAAAGTCGTATAGCTCCTTCTTGTTGCCAATCTTCTCCCTGAGCTAATGAACATTTACTAATGAGCTCATGGTTAAGGTGGATCCCACCCTATTTAATAATAAATTTATAAAATAATTACATTGAGGTTGAAGTAATATTGCTTAAGTTATAATTCTTGGGTTTAGATGAAAAACATCTTCACCATGAAAGAAATGGTTTTAACCAAAAATGAAGTATTTATAAAATATTCATTTTATCTATAAATTTTTAATTAATTATTAAAGTTAAAACATACTAAATAGGAGAGGCTAAGATAAAGCGATATTCGATTCATTCTTGGGGGGGCAATGATAACTCAGAAATGCCTGATGAGGATGAGAATATCGCTCATGAAAATCTCTTAGTCACAATCAATTTTAAGCTCATATACTGCACCTTTATTGACTATCAAGATTAGGAGAACGAAGATATAGAATGCCTAAATCTTGATTCCCTGATATTGACCTCCCTTGAAAATGCTCAGTAAAACATTTTAAAGATGATATAATGCAATTTTCAAAGTTTTGACCCCTGATCTGATGTAAGAATCAGTATCAAATATTAGTGATGACAAGACAATAGAACAGGAAATCCTTCAAGAGATTACGAGTACTATTGGCAGGCTTTGGATAAAATTCCCATCGATGGCATAAATTGAAGAATTTATTTAGATAGCAAGGAATGGTTAAAATATTAAAATTTCTTCTATGATTAAACAATTTATTAAGTATGATGAAACCTACTTTCACAAATTAACAGTCAAGCTTATGATGATATCGAGGAGTTTAAGAATTATTTTTCAGTAAAGTGGAGAAAGGTTATAAATAAATTTAAAAAAATGGTATAATGTCGAGAAAGCAAGTTTGTCTATTTTGTAGAACAGCCTCACGCTAAATGCCCTTAAGAGGTAATATTCATTATCAATTCACCAGGCAAGGACCATCAAGAATTTAAGAAAAATTTAGATATAACAAAAGTAAGTTCCTTGATAAAGTAAAAGGTATGGGTTGAGCTGGTATGCCCAATAATAAATTTTGAAATTTATAAAAATAAAATAACAAGCTGATAAAGCCTTCAGTTATTCAAACTTTCATCTAAGATTAAACAAGGGTGAAAGTTTAGACTCAGTAAGTTCGTATGTTTCTAAGAAATACACTGAATATGCTTCCAAAAAAGGTATCTTATATGAGCCAGAGGTCGATAGCAAGTGATAGCAAAAACCAGAGAGCTCGAGCTGCTATTCATTATGTACGATTACTTTCTCTGGGTATAGTACTTATTAATATTCATGAAAGCTCAATACAGTTCAGCCGATAAAATGAAAAGGCTAGGGCACCAAAATATCAGCAGTTGTACTGTGCTGATTCTAAGCGCTATCAACAGATAGGTTTGATTAAATCCCTCTGCAGTGATGGAAGAGTTTAATTCTAACTCTTTAAAGGAAAAAATAATAGTATCGGTGTCTACTATTTTATTCTTTAAATAATAGATGCACTTGAAAAGCTCAACCCTACTTGGAGGGAAAACCATATTCTCATGCTTGATAATACTTCTTTCAATAGAAGCAGCTACCTTAGGGAAAAGTTAAGCATGCTAAAGATATCAACGTTTTTCTTAGGCCCTTACTAATTTGATCTTGCTACTATCGAGAAATTATTAGCCTTCATTTAAAAAGGTAACTTAGGACAAAAACTCCATTCTATAGTTGAAGATTAGATTCAAGACCCTCGATAGATTATTTAAAGAGAAATTAGACCCACAAACAATTGAAGGAACTGACTTAAATAATAATGAAAATAAATTATGACTGGTGTAAAAATTATTCTATAGCAGATTTCCATTTGTGTTCGATTATCTTTGCAGCAAAGTCTGATCCAAAATATGAATCTGGATGTTATGAAATGACGATAAATATAAAAAATAAGCTTATTTTAAAAATAACAGACAATTCACTGAAATTAATTACCAAAAAATGCACTCTTGTATTTCAAGGAGGAAATTACTATATGAAAACGAAAAAACCAAGTTTTGTTTAGTGATCTCAGAGTCAATTTTTTATATAAACTTCAAAAAAAATTCGAAAGCAATCAAAAGATATATGTTTTAGAAAATACCCATTTAAAACAACCTGCCTAAGAGAATGCTATTTACTGGGTTTGAATTATTTCCAATAACAGCAACTTCTTTCATCATAACGTTCCCTAACTTAGATGAGAGATCTATTAAGATGCCAAATTAAAACTTTAAGAATTATAAATTAGGCCAAAGCAAGTGTTTGAATCAATTCACATCCAATTGAACACAAGCTCATACTCTAAAAGTGACATCTGCTTAATTAAAGGCTGTGAAAGTTACTATCTTTGAAGGTAACTTTAACACAATAAAGGATACATTTGTATTAAATGAAAGAATGGTCCAATATGTTTCGCAGGTATCGCAGGTATTGCATGTGTCGCTAGTATTGCAGGTTTTGCATGGATTGTAGGTATCGCAGGTATTGTAGGGATTGCAGGGAGAAGGTAGCTAAATTGGGGTAATAGCCTAGGTAGCAAATGATTTTGAGAATTTTGGGATTAGCTTTCTGAATGATGATGAACATCCAGCTTAAGATATCTCATATGAAAATATAAAAAAAATCCAATCCTTGGATATAAAATATGATATTAAAGTTCAATCACTTGTACCTGCCATTAATCAAAGAGTTTAATAGAAATTTTGTACCAATTCAACCTAATTAATCATCAGTCCTAAATGACTATAAACAATTAAAAAAGTATGCAATAAAGAAATTATGAAGCAGAGAATGTGAAAAGCTTCTTCATTTGATAATGGGTGCCCTTTTTCTTCAAAAAAACTGGAGATACCGCTTTAATAAAATCTTAAGACTTGCTCTCTGGCTAATATATGATAAATTCTTAAATGATTGAAATCAAACTATCATTTCATTTTGGAAATGTTGGCTAATCTTTCAAGCTTTAATCAATTTGCGTACACATTGCTAATGTTAAATGATAAGATAAAATAATATCAGAAACTAGTCATTGATTTTACATTTTTCATTGAGGATAAAGAGTGCCATGTCAAATTAGAGACAGGACTCTGAGTTTTTGTCAAATCCAATGTATATTTTAATTCAAAAAGTAGAATGAGCAATATACATAATTAAGATTATAATAAATAAACAAATTTCAAACACACAAAGCTAATTTACCTGAGGATTAAATCTGTTTAAGCAAAATCACTATCTTCAAGTAAAGCTTTGGGACTTGTTTAAATGACTCCTATTTACTTGTCCAATATACTTGATATTTCAAGATTATAAGATTATTAAGAAACAACTTCTCTTTAAATTCTAATTATCTAAATAGAATTTTGTAAAATTAAAATAGGATAATTCATTTGCAAAAACTTATGTCTATCAACGATCATCAAACATTTATAAGAATGCTTTTAAAAAAGAAAATGCAAAACCAGAAGATTATGTTTTTAACATATTATCTAAAATAGAAGCTTCAAAGGAACAAATATTTATTTTCATGGGTAGATGTTGAGAAGTTTATATCAGGGGTTCTAACTAATTGACAAATAATTAAATTAATTTATAAAAAAAATCCCTCCCACTAAAGGATAAGAATGAAGATGACACAAAAAAGAAACCATCTCTAAATTCAGCAAACATTTTTTTTCTCTACTGCTATGTTACTAAAAATTACATGAACTCATTTCTATTGTACAAAAACAAATCAAAACACAATGAGAGACACCATTCAGTAACAAATAGTGAAGCCAATAATCAAATGAGAGAAATTTTGACAATAAATCATTTATGATATTAAATTCAAATTTAAATTTTCAAGACTTTGCCTTCGTAACTGATGATGAGCTTGACACCTTTTTTAAAAAAACTGCCATCAATAATTTTCAATCAGTTTTATCAATAAAATTATTTCAGAAAAATTATTGCCAGATCTTAAATTGATGAAATGGATTTAAGAGAACAGAAAAATGTCCAGAATATAAGCATTGATGAACCTATTCTGCAGCATCACTAGTAAAATTTCAAAAATTCTTAACATTATCAAAACCTCAAAGACATGCTAAATCTAAATGAGGAAGATAAAACTTTGGAAATGGCTCAGAAACACATCAATGAGAACTACTAAATATATTGACGAATTCAAATCAGATCCATTCGTTCTAAAATTTAATAATATTTGATACTTGTTCTACAAAAACAACTCCTCCCAGTAGATATGTATGACCCATACTTGAAAGTTGCAGATGACAAGAATATAATTAAAGATAATAAAGAGTAATACATATTTCCAATCATCATAAATGACTTGAGACTCAAGACAGAATACTATGTAAACATGCAAAAAGATCTCTCATTCAATTCAGACTGCATGATAACTAAAGGTTACAACAATATCAAGCTAACAAAAGAAGACATAACATTTGAATAATCATCAATCCTATATCAAGTTTTAAAGAAAAATAATAATAGAAGTAATCAAGAATAAAAATAGTGTGATAATAAAATGCAAGTCCCTTAATTAACAGCCAATAAGCAAAATGCTTTAAATATTATTCAAAAATTAACAAACAAAAATTCAATAACTATTGTTACAGATGTTACACATTATGAAATCTGGAAAGAATTTTGAGGGCATATATTAGATTTAGGGGGAAATTATTTGATGCTATCATTATTGATCCATCATGGGATAACTTTTATGTCAATGCCAAAAAAGGATTTAAACCTACCCATGATTTATTAAAGGACAAGTAGATATTTAGATACCGTTCAATCTACTGTAAAAAGGTGGATTTGTTATAATGTGAGTTGTAAATGCGTAGCAAGAAATGGCCTTGACCATGATGAGCAAACTTGGCTACATATAAGTTTTTATTCCTATTTAATAATTATTGTTTAGATTTTTTAATGAATTTATATGGAAAAAAACAACAAATAATGGGCAAGTCAGATCAGGGAATGGATATGCTACCAGGCATGCATTTGAAAAGGCATTCATCTATGGCATTGGCAATTATAAAATGAGAAAAGATGGATTCAAGGTACCCAACGTTGTTGCAGCCCCAATAAGGAATGCATCATAAAAACCAGATGAACAATATGCCCTAGCTGAAAGTTTACGTCCTAGGGGATTCAAACTTGAAATCTTTGCTCGTAATCACAATCTGAGAGATGGACTGGTTTCAGTTGGCAATTAAATTTGATTAGCTATAACGAATTAAATGCACTCTTACTTGTGAAGTTTATATTAGAATTGTCTAGATTTACTTAATCTCAAAAATCTACCTAACGCTAAAAAAATTTAACAAAATATATAAATAGAAAGAGCTGTAATTATAGAATAATTTTTTATTATAGCAGCAATAATTTAATCATAAAATACTAAAGCAACTAAGCGTAAGTGAAGTAGATGAAATATGATTGACTCTTATAACTCTTTGAATTATCTTCTTATTTAAACTTGATTATGGTTATGACAAATAAATGCCTTATATATTTTTTTTAGCTTTATCATACTATTTTATAAAAGGAGTTTCATAATAAAAGTAATAAATAAAGTTAAAGTTAAACCTAGTAAGAACTAAATCAAGTTAATTATTAAAATATAATAATAAATTCAAAATAGATTGGAAGTGTGAATTAACTTTATTACATGAACATAAGTTAACAATTCGTGAACTTAAAATCAAATATTTATTCTACAACCAAACTTTATGCATAAATTCTTGAAATAAACAAAGAAGCCAATTAATAATTATAACTTACTATCAACACATTTGGAAGAGGCACAGATGCAAAACTAAACAGAGAATCCTACAACTAAAAGGAAAGTGGAAGCAGAACGGCATATCTCTGCTTGTATTGTAGACAATTAAACAAACTAAATCAGCATGTGTCTTCAAGAAATATAAATGGGCACGTAAAAACTTCACACAGTACTTTTCTCTCAGACAAGAGCATTTCTCTCAAAGATTTCAAAGCAGTTGAGGGCAGAGATTATGAAAAGACAAGCCATAAAATTAAGGAATATGAGAAACATGAAGAACGCAATGAAAATAAAAACTTAATACTGCAGAGATTAAATAAACTAATTAACTAGAGACTACGACTCATACGAAACCGGCGATTAAATGGAAATCAAATCGAGAAATAATAATTTAATGAAGTTCTTTCAAAATTAGGATAAAGGATTTTTAATTTAATTAGAAAATAAAAACCACGACAGAAAAGAAGCCAGATTTTAATGTGAACTTAATGAGCAGCTTCTATTCAAATAACATATGATAAATCATTTAATTAAGTGTCACTAAATTCAGAAATAAAAAAAAAAGATGAGAAAATAATTATTGATTTTTTCACACCTGACAATTAAAACAAAAAGGTTGCCCAGAAGATTAAAACTATATCAAATAGTTAAGTACATCTTGTTGAGTTCTCATAACAAAACCTCTAGCATTAAAAATAAATTTACAAGAATTATCTATTAGACAGTAATTTACAAAAGTAGCACACAGTTAACGAATGCTTTAATTATCTGCCTGAACTTGTGGAAGAAGTCTTAAATTATTTATACTCAGAACAATAGATAATACTTAGTGACACTATTCAGCAAATTTAGCAATAGAGCCAAGTAGATTTCCTGAAGATTAAAGAAAAAACTCATGCAGAATGATAACAATATGATAAAATCTTTGAAACTTATCAACAGCCTTGAAAAATTAGATGAAAATTTGGGAAAAAAAACTTAAAAGAAATAAATAAAATCACATCAATCCCCATTAATGCAGATTTAACTAAAAAAGGCTTCTGCAAAAGTTTATCAAGTGGCCATAGAAAGATATACAGATAAAAGTTTTCAGCTGGGGCAATAGACTACGCCTGGCCAATAAATTTTAAAACTGAGAGCGGAAACTAGTTTATTCCTTATAAAACCTTAACTATAATAGATCTATATGAACTAGAAATTGAAGACATGCAAGATTAAGGCTATCTTTTCATGTGGACAGTGGCTCAAAAATATGTTGATGCGATTGATTTTATGCTTCTAAAGCTTACTGGCAAGAAAACCATATTTTTAATCTTATATACTTATAGAGTTGTTGGTTCTATTTTGCTGGGTAAAGAAAGGTTTAAATAAGAAATACAAAAAATAACAAGGGTATCACGTTCGCCATAGCAAGGAAATTTGCCTCATTGGATTTAAAGGAAATGTTACACCTACTATTAATTCTTTTACTGCTGACAATATCATTGAAACCATTCCTGGGAAGAATTCAACAAAACAGAGGCATTGAAAGACATCATTGAAAAAATGTGCCCAGGTGGACACTATTTAGAGTTATTTGCGAGGGAAAATAATTTAAGAGTAGGTTGGGTGTCAATCGATAAGAGATATGAGTCTAACTTTTAATTAATTTTAATTTGCATATAAATTTCGTTCTATACTTCAAAAATTTACCTTATTTAAAAATGGCAGATCTACTCTTCAGACTCCCAATGCTCACCGACTAATTGACGACACTCCACTAATAAATACTTTCGTGCCTGCTAAAATTTTTGCTCCAGTAAGTGCTAGTAGTCCTCCTCTTGTCTTCTGGCTCTAGCTGGCTCATGAATCTTCAAATCTTTATGGAATTAGCCTAAAGTCTATAAGGAATATCAGGGTGCCTAAAAGTCTATCCTTAACCTAAATTTGTGGATGAAACCAAGCTAAAGTCTGAAAACAGAACAATGTCCTAAATCATGGTAGAATATGTAAAGATCCTTTTAGAATTAAAGTTTGGCTGTTCTGGTAGTGAGATTATTGACAATTTTAAGTGGTGCTAATAGAGAAGGATCAAAATTTTAAAAGGAATTGAACTTAGTGAATCTACCTACTGCCCATAGAGCCTCAAGTAATTTTTGTCTCACTATTGATTTTCGCAAGATTACTGGTTCATCCAATGTGACCGGTGCTCCAAGAAGGCATGCAGAAGTTGACTTATGTAATGGTCTTGTAATAAATGCCGAAAATTTCTATGCCTCAAATCTATTCTTCCCATGCACTGCTGCCTTTTAGGTCCTGGTACTTAGTTGTCTTCATTTGGGGCTTCATGTTCAAGTAGTACCATCAACCATCACTTGCAATGCTTGAGAAAGTTTCTCAATCCTCTTATAATTGAACTTAATGCTGATGTTGTTGGTATTCCATCTTTATTTATTCAGAGATTTCATTCATTACTAAAATTTAATTAATTTTGTATTTACAATAGACATTATTTTTAAATTATATCTAATGTAAAAATGTTAATTTAACTTAGTTCACTCACTAACCTACTTTATGCTCCTATGCTTCTTTTGAGTAAATCCTAAATATTATCTTTTAAATAATATGTCTTAATTATTTTTAACTTTCGCATATTACTCTTTTATATCTTTTACATATCTTTTATGATAGCTAGGTTATTGTTTGCCAATTAAGATGAAGTTAATCTTAGGGAATTTTCCTGGCTCTTTGAAAACATTTAATGATAAGATTTTTAATTTTAATAAGAATATTACTTCACTATTTTCACAATGACAAACCTTTCCCCAATATATGTACTTCCATTTTCATTTATCTTTAAACAAGTTAGGTTTGCATTTTAATTATATGGTAATAATTTAGTAGTATACTTGAAATTATTGACAACTTTATCATGTATACTATAATTATCAACAACTTGCAGTTGTTGCTTCTTGACTTAATAGATATATTCAAATTATCTGTGCTCTAGTACTTCAGCATAGCGGTTCTATAATAACTATTTTCCAAAAGTTATGCCAATAAATTTTTCTGATGAATTAGTCAGCTACCTAGAACTTACTATTTATTATAGTTTCCTCGATAGGCCAAATCACTCCTACTTTCATTTATTTTAACAAAGAATAAGGGTTCAATTGGAATTTACTCCTAATTCAAATTTATCTGACATTTTCACAGTAACAATTCAACATCCTCTTTTTTTGTATTTTATTGTATTATTTATAATAGATTAAAATTTAATACATTGTTAATTTTCTTGCGTTTATATGCTTATTAAGTAATCTTAAATGAAGCCAAATTTTACTGTAAATAGTTTCCTCCTTGTTTACTTCTCTATTCAACAGTATTCTAATTTTATCTTCGGTATTTTTATTATTGTCTATTGAAGCTGTTTTAATAATTTACTAAGTTAGTAATGCGGAAGTATTAACTTTATCAGGAGTTTTAAGTTTATTATTAAAGATTTAATGGGAATTTGCTTGTGGGAAATTATTGAAAGAGACTCAAGTTTATGAGCGTTGTGTTTTTGGGTAATTAAGGGAAATCTGCCCAACGTTACAACTGTTTTATAATAAATAAAGTGCGCTTTTTGTGGATAAACGACTATTTATAATTGCATTTTGAGCTTTTTTTAGATCTGATTGTAGAAAGTAAGGTTTAGATCCAAAAGTTAATTAATTTAATGTTTAATTTATATCAGCTTAGTACTGTTCTGTTTTAGCTAAGAGCTAATGTTTTCAAAAGATAAGTCAATTCTAATTATTACTTTATTTAAGTGTAATATTCATCCACCTATATCTCTTATTGAAGTGTTATTATGATTATCTATGCTTTTATTTGTATTATTAATAAAATTGCTTTATTTATTCTGAAAATCTCCTTTATGTCTTTCATCACACTTTTATTTCCTATTTTTAATCATCAAGTACCCATTGTAGTTATTTATTCTTTATAAAAATGCCAGGAATATCTAATGATTTCTATAGTTATTATTCATGCTGTAGTAATTTTATGGGGAGTCTCAGAATTCTTTAATTGACTATATAAAAGTACGTGAAAAATAGGCAAAATGTAAATCAAATACAAAACCAATTTAATTATGAATGCGAAATTACTGTAAATTTATTATTAATTTTTTCTTCAATCACACTGTTTTTTGTATTGCTAAATATCTTCAGCTGTTCATTTATGTCCTTTGATTTTTTTATACTCATTTACTTCTCCTTGAGCTTAGCAGCAATACTTTTTTTCCTAGTAGTCTGGCTTGTCAAATTAGTCCTACAATCTCCTTCCTTTGTCATCTAAATATTTCCGAGATCCTCCTCTCTCCTGTTATTCCTCAATTACTGATCTTTACACTGTATTGTGACTCTCTGATCTATCTTTTTGTGGTCTATGTCCAAGGCATCTGCCATATTCGTCTTGTCCTCTGAAGCTTGCTAAGTCATTTCTGCGCCCTCCTCTGTTTTTTTCATGAGCATAGTCTATTATCTCGCACTTTTCGGGCTATCCATCTCCAATAACACCCCCCATTAACGAGTTTCTCCTCTTCACTTAGACTTATTCATCAGCTGGAGTCTGGTTATCACATTGTGAATATCGGCATTTTATATCAACCAGTATTTCAAATGATATCACTGGAAGATCTTCGAGAGGGAGAATACCAGCGGCAACGTTCAATTCTCCATGTACTAATCTACGGAAATGGAGTTTCTGACTTAGAAAAGTGTCGGTAGGACCGAGATTAGTGAGCATATTTTTTTCGGGAACCACCCTATGGCATTGAGCGAGCGCTCTGAGACCCATTTTATTGGAAGTTGGAACGATGATGATGATCTCCTAGACAATATACTTCCAGATCCCTCTATGCTTCTCCCCTTCCTCTAGTGACCAGTTCTTTTTCCCATTTGTTCTGTTGGATGTCCTTGGCGCATCCCATTATGCCAAGAGAAATTCGATAGCATGCTAAATGCTTACCGTTATGCACGCCAAGAATTCTTCAATCAATCAACACCTTAATATAAGATCCGCTCATCCGTTAAAGAATAAAACTAAAGATGTGTGATCAGTCTTGGTAAATTTTAATTGTGAAGACATGAACATGCGTCGGCAAATCTTCGATAGTTGTCGTTTTTTGTTGACCATGTACGAGAAGTGCCCCGACTTCTTACCTTTGGCGCGTCCTATGTAGTGAGTGATTTGTATTAGACTTCATTCCTAATGTATAAGTCTTCAATGGACTCCTCACCCTTCTTTCTTGCTGGTGTCCAAAACTCGAATGCCAGGAGCCTTCTGGCCAGGTGGAACTCCACGTCTGCTGGATGCGATCCCGATGACAGTAGCATAGAGGGGTCGTAGAGGATCGACTGCAAGCCTAAGATGCTCTTCACTGAATAGTCTTCATTGCAAATGTTCTGCAACAAGCATTTCAACTTGGGGCAAGCTCCAGCCAGCTCATCGATGGCTCTTGCTACTGGTTAATCTCAATCCCGAGGGCAGTACGGAAGGCGACAGCTGCACCGACGGCGAGGTCGGGTATCGCTAATCAAATTCAACAGAGTAAGGCTCTAGAGATGCAGTTAGGAATAAATTTTAAGTGTGATTAATATTATTTATTTTCTTAAATACTGACCATTTAATTTGGTTGTTAAATATGTGCTAATTATTATAATTGAAAACAAACAAAATATTTATAATAAATATGTAGTATTTCAAACTTAAATTTAACCATAAACAATTTCCAATGCAAATACAAATTATTTTTTTATTAAATAATTTAATTAATTGAGAGATTCAGAAATTTATTCATATTTTTTGCTGCATTCATTCTTAATTATACCCAATATTAATCTTTATATAATAATATTCAAAGTTATTTCAGGAAATGTAGATATAAGTGTGAATCAGTAAATGTAAGTATAATTTTAGTTAAAAATATAAATATTATGGCAACTTGCATTATTATAAAAAACTAAGATATTTAATATTTCATCAGCACAGCCACTTATCTGATAATTACTTAAAAAAAGTATATAAGTTTATTAAATATGATAAAATGTTCAATCAAGTGAGGTAAAATTAAAAGCCACAAGAGTAAGGAGAACAGTCAGATAATGAAACGTTTAAACGATTTTAGACAATAATAGAGGTTAATGGGACAGAACTCATAATTAAAATAGAAGAAGTGATTTTTATTCAGATTCCATGCAATAAATCAATAGTCTAATGCAACAATAAAATCTATATTAAGTAAACACGGTCTTACAAACAGTCAAAGTTGAACCTTTGTAAATAATGATAAATTTAAAGGTTTATATATTTGCTTTTGAATTGAACAGATAAAGTATTATTGTAATAAAATCACTTTAGCTATATGAATGGTTAATGTGACTAGTTGTTTTAGCGTGTTATGAATTATTTAAATTATAGTTAAAGCAGATCAAACCTAAATAATTAGGTTTCACTATCAATGTCTGACAGAGGCAACCTAAAAAAATATAAAAAATTCAAATCTTTAGTTCATCTAATTATATATTTTTTAGTTAAGCATGCAATTTCGTCGACACTATCCATCGCACATATCTGATACAACATTTTATCAATGAAATAAACGATATACATTCTAATAAAAACTTGTTATCGCATTCTACAACAATCACTTTATTTTGTTCAATTAAGTATATGGGCAAGAACATACAATAAATTGAACTGGATAGATTTATTTGGTAGAAATGTAGAGTTCACTCATAACATTCAAAACTCGAGAAGAAGCAATGTTGACTCTCTTGATTTTGATGGCATTGCAAGCTGCATCACTCATTTGCTACTTCAACGTTATTTACAGAACAGATTATCAACACAAATAGTCTAGTTTGTCGATTTAGTCGATGATAATGATCCAGTCATGTTTAACTTATGCAGTTTCTTAGAGATTTACAATGAATTTCAGTCTGCCTTCATGTTTAATTGATGTTGTAGTGAGCATCATTCCTATGGAGGATATGGTGAAGTACGTCAAGATAAGATTAATAGAGAAGTAATACATAGTATGATATAGAAAATAACACGAAAACTTCTTAAAATATTTAACCGGAATATGTTTTATGTGGAAGTAAATTTAGAGATATAACTAGAGAAGTATGTTAAATAATATAAAGTAATTTTAAATATAAAGCATATACAAAAACTTTTTAATAAGTGTTAATTGTTATTGTATAAAAGAGAGATATGAAAGGACAATGCTAGTTAACTTTTATTAAAGCATGTTTTTAAATTTGTTAATCTAAGGATCTAAGAATGTTTCAATTCAAATATATTTTAAGTCACATAAAAGAATGTATAAATATATTGAGATCAATTTTAAACTCTTCTAAAGAACAAGCAACTATTAATAAATTTATATAAAAAGTACCTATATAAATACGATGATTTTCAAGATATATTAATCTTAATATATAAAAAACCTCTATTTAAATGCAGTTTAATTAGAAAATCCTATAATTGAAGCAGTCCCAGATCAGATCAACTATATATTCTTTCCTTAAATTTATGCCAATAAGAATATTAGCATTTAAAGGCAAGTATCAATCTAAACACCAATTTAATGCTTCAATTATTTACAAATATTATAACAAAAGCCACAATTTTTATAACAATACTAATTAAAATACATTTAAATTTAATTAAGTTTCCTTAGAATATACCTAATTTTCAACTTTCTATCAGATTAAGCGGTATCTTAAATTTGAAGTTTAGTAATTATGAAAATAATTATTTCCTTAAAAACATAATACGACATTAGATTTGTGAACTTCAACCTATCCGATATTTTATTTATAAATTTCATTTCATTAAAAGTATGTGAAAGATTTGGAGATTGTGAATATAAGTTATTAGCATACTTTATTTAATTAATAACAGCTTGATTTAATAACTTAATAAAGTGATTTGATTCTTAAATTTGCATCTATTCAATTTATTAGCTTTAAATTATTGCTTTTATACTGCTTTAAAAAAGGGCGACTATGATATACTTTTCTCATTTTTGCTATTTATTTAATATTAGATCAGATACTTTATTTGGCTTTTTAATTTTGATTGAGCATTTAATGCTATTAAATTTGAGACTTTCTGGATTATTGTAGGAGAAGTGGCAATAACTGGTCTCTGTTGTCAATACTGCTGTGATTGTTAATCCTTATAATTATCGAGTCAAAGCTGCTGTCAACATCGTAGAGTTCTATGGAATCACCTTGATTACCACTGCATCGTCGACAGAAAACCCAGACATCCTCTTTTAGTTGCCATAGTCATCGTCTCTACTCTAGCGCTACTCTGGCTTTTCATCGTCAATAACATCCTGATTAACGAATTTTTCATTTCTTCCATTGATTTTTTTATTAGCTGTGACTTTTTTATTAGCTGTCATTTTTTTATTAGCTGGAGGTTGGT